>JZKD02S1690306.1:487901-507210 GCA_000966675.3 Picea glauca
ACTACTCTTAGATATGGATTGACCTCATCTTGAGGATCTCTCCTTATCTTTTGTAAATCAATTTTGACTTTCTATTTTTAGAATATCAGATCCATTGTTTTAGGATCTGAAAACTAATTGTAAAAGGATATAAATGCCTAGATTTTCTAAGAGACAAGGGGGAAATCTAGGAGACATTTTTTGGCTATTGTACTAGACTCTTTATTCATAATAGAATCACATTCCTCTTTTGTTTTCAATGACAGATTTTCTCATACTTTCATCATTCTATACTTTATTTCAGTTTAGCTCAGCTTCTAAGAACTGTTATCTTATTATTAAGCTCATGAACTTGAACTAAAGGTTTTCTTGCTATCTTGTATGACCCTGCACATTGTGTATTTGGTTATCTAGACTAGTATTCTTCATATCCTATTCAGATTTTGTTGTCTGATCATTGAGTTCTAAAAGCATTGTCTTATTTGAATGTATGAAGTGGTCCTTTTCATTAGCTATTGAGTTATCCTATTGTTCCAAGCATACAAAATCTACCATATTCTTAAGCTACCAAGCATTCTTAGCCTACAACTCTAAGGAGTTTCTTAGAGTGATAACACCACCATTCTCGGATGTGATCTGAGATATGATCGGCCTTAGTCTGCTCAAAGTTGGCCATCAACTCGGTGTCAGCATCGTATATCACGGGTAGTTGGAAATGGTTTAGGAAAACCATCGCCAAATCGAAGTAAGAATATCTTGAGCAGTCTATCTCAATATACCATTTCATGGCACCCCCGATAAGAGTGCATTGAAATAGGTGCAATTGTACGAAGTCATCTCGCAGCGAGATTGACGAGCACCATAGGTATAAATTTGTCACGTGATCACATGGATCTTCGCCAGGATTGCCTTCGAACTTCGAAATATCTGAGGGCAACTTAGTCGGCATTGGGGGACAACGCGGATCATGACAAATTGGGTCGTTAAGAAACCTTGACAAATCTAGCAAGTGTAACATTTCCAGAAACAGTAGTTTGTGCTGGGTACTATATACAGGGAAAAGGGAGCCTGGGGTTTGGCTAGCACCAGGTTGCCAGGAAAAGTTGGGATGTTGGCCAGGGTTCTAGTAGATACCATGGCCTTGACTAGCGTACGAAAACTGCGTTTTCTGGGACATCATCGTCGGATTCCTGTAATTGGACGACGAGGGTTGGGCAGGGATTTCTCCCTGTATTATGTTCCAAATATTTTGGAAGGGGTTTCCCCCTGCCGATCCGATGGGCATAGATATTCAGCCTTGACCAGGGTTCCATTTACCATGGAAGGGGTTTCCCCTGCTCGACATCCCTTGCGAGGGAACAAATCCCTGCCAAGGATTCCAAAGTCCTTGCGAGGAGAAAACTCATGTACTTGCCCCCTATGTAGGAATAGTACCCTACACAGGATTCTGTTATCCAAAACTAGGTTTTCCCCCAACCGAGACGGCAGCTGACGAAAAATCATTATTACCAAAATGCATCGAACAAAGAGAACATCATTGATCCGATCGGCGTGGTGTAAGAAGAAGGTCCTATACTACCTTCTCCAAATAAGTTGTAGTTCGTGTTCAGACCGACGGGTGGCTGGAAAGCACTGCCAAGCGAGGGGGACTAAGGTATATGACCCCCACCATAATGGATATCATTATAGGAGGCTGAGATGCCCCCAATGGACCCTTGCAAGGGAGCGTTTGAGATCCCTTCCCCCATACCCATGGTTTGTAAGGTGGAATAGGTAAGGACGGAGTTTGTATCAAAGTCGAGCAACCCATATGAAAATGGAGGGACCATCACACTCTGTGTGAATGGAGCAGTGGTCGTCGCCCATGATGGAATTGGACCACTACCCAAAGTAGAGGGGGTCGAGACCACTATGGTCTGGACCAGCAAAGGTGGGTTAGGAGGCAGAATACCCCTTGTTGTGGCAGTCAGTAAGGGAGTGTGAGGAATCCTGGATGAAGTAGCAGCATTTTCTTCCATAGTTTCTTGTAAGACTATCTTACGCTCATAAGGTGTTACCCTCGGAGGGACAATTTGTACCAATATTGGTGCCAACAAGTCAGTGATCGGAGGGTTAACTAGCTCGATAACTTTCCCTCCAAGGTCAAAACCATTGAGTTCCTCCGGATTTGAGTAATCCCCTCTTAGAGTTGGCTCGGGCACAGTCTCATCTGGCTCGGTCACTTCAAATGAACCTTGTTAGTCAAGTCTTCACCGTAATGGTGGTGGTGGTGGATCCAATGTAACCAACGACAGGCCCTGAAGACTTCGCAACCGAAAGAGCTCTTGATCTTCCACTTTGTGAAAAGATCAACAACACAGTAAGGTTTTAACTAACGTTTAAAAGCAAGAACACACTAGAAAAATCCTATGAGATAAACTAAGAAAACCACTATCTAGTTGGAATAATAGTTACGCCAGCCAATACTAGAGCAACTTATCGGTGCAAGTGCAACTCGAACACAGAATCACCCTCCGAGTATACTTTGCAAAGTGTGACCTGAAATCTTCCCTAGGTACTGCGGTATACCCCCATAATCACTTGTGTAAGTCCCTAAAATAAAGGCAACTAAGTTTCTAGCTTGTGAACAGTCACCAAGAGGGTAAATTCGACAGTCAGGTGGTCCAAAATGAGCAAGATAAGAAGTTTGAAACCTACCGAGGGTGTCAAAAGCAAGTGGTCCGGAAGACAACTGAGGATCTCAAACAGATTCGAGGTACATGAAGCTCCATAAGAAAATTCAAGCGATAGTATCCCACGACAGATCCTCAATATGTGTTCCCCGCTACGTTTAGTCCGGCTTTGGAGAGGTTATATCTGATGCATTTCCTTAGGTGACCTCGTGTTTATCCCTTGTGTTAGAGGGGGGTCCCGGATAAATTTCATGTCACTAGACTTTTACACTCCCTATGACACATACCTATCAGCCCTCGGGCCGATATCCACTCACAGGATCGTTCTATATGCCCTTCAAGCCAGATCGGCTCTCTCGGACTCTCTGCTGGAATCCCCTTTCAAATCGATCCACAGGTTCTTTTCTGTAGCTCGCGATTTCACGAGTCATGACTTCCAACTCTTCCTCTGCGATCTCTCGATACCCAAGATCGTGAAATGGGTACAGCTCTCCCTTTGTTAGCACCCTCCTTGCGCGACCACCGGCTAGGCTAAGCACTAGCGCCTTTCGCCTCTTGCGCCTTTGCGAGTTCAAAGGTTTAACCTTCGGCACCTTCTTTCCCGAAACCCTGAGAGGCAAGATTTGACTTTTCTCTTCTCGTACTCGCTACTCACGACTTCTTGAGTCGAAGGCTCGAGCTTCGTTCCCTTATCTCCCGAGTCCTCGAGACGCGAGAGGTCAACGGGGTGTTGAATCCTCCAAAAATGTGACGTGTGTCTGGCTGATTATTTCTTGGGCCCACCGTGTGGTTCTGCCATGTGTTTCTTATGTGCAACCTCGGCACTTCACTGCTTCACTTCTCGCAACTTCGAGCACCCAAAATTTTGGGCTCTCACCCGGCGAACCTCTGAGTTCGTGAGATCCTCTGATCTCTACCACCTGTCCCCCTCTGATGGATGGCTTAGATTACTTCATGACTTCGCTTCTCACGACTTGGAGTGCTCAATCCTTGGGCTCTCACCCTGCGAACCTCTGAGTTCGCGAGATCTCTAGATCTCTGCCACTTGTCCTCCTCCTAACAGACGGTTGTGATTTTCTCGCAGTTTCGCTATTCGTCGCTTCGGGACTTTTAGGACAAAAGTCTCGACCTCTGATCCTCCGATACGCCGAAATGGTGAAATTCTAACACGTCTTCTTTGTGGCTCCCACAAGGAACTTCCCGCCTTTTTGGAACTTCTCAGACTTCACGAATTCGCGAATCCGGATGCTGGACTTTCAGCTCTTCAACCCACGAAATCCTGAAATGGTCAATGAAGGTCTGACCTCCCTGTCGGCGAGTGTGCCACCTGTCAACTCTCAAATGGACAGTTGTGATTATCTCGTGACTTTTCCACTCGCAAAGTTGAAGGACTTTACTTTCGGACCTCCGATGTTCAAATCCCTGATACAGTTGATCCCGCGACACATGTCCTCCTTCTAGCAAACGGCTCAGATTCCTTCGCTATTTTGGGACTTCGCCTTTCACGATTTTGCGAATCTCACTACAAAAGTTTCGACTCTTCACCTCCCGAAACCCCGAGATGCGAAATATGTGAGTGATCTGACGGCCTTGTTGGCCCAGATCTTATGGCTCTATCCTCTCGAGATTTACACTTAGAAAACACGCACCATAACCTTCTTGCTCTGTGAGATCTGACGGCTTCTGGGACCTCGTGAATTCTCCACGAAGAACTCCGACCGTCAATTTCCTCCTTGGTGATTTCTGCGAAATGAACAAAATGATCCTTCGCAAAACGTCCACCCATGAAACGATATCACTATGCCTTCTCTCTGAACACTTCAACATACTAAACCTCCTGATCTTTCTCCATGACTTGAGTCTTCAAGAATACTCCTGCACGCACTCCTTACAACAATTCTTGAATACTTCCAGGTATTGAATTCTCCGACTCTGTGCACTCTCTGCAATAGCAATATTTCCACTACTTCGCTCAGTTTGCAAACACTGAGGCTTCACTCAGCCTGCGCACTCCTTGCACGACTCCTGTTCTTATCTTGTACTTCCTTGAGAATGATAACAAATGCTATCTCTCCTAATCTTGCAAAGACGAACTCTGACCTCTGTCAATGCACACCTTGCGGACAATTTCACTGCACTCCTTGCAGGAAAAATCTTTCTTAGACAGAGAAACAATTGAAACTCATTCCTTACTCTCCCTCTCTTTAGATTTCAGACATTAAATGTGAAATCATACATTCACGCATCAAATAAAATTCATAACAGAAAGTAAACAAGTATAAGCATAACATTCAAGCATGCATACACAGAAAGTATTTGAACACCATGAGTCTGAATCAAGCTTCATATATTAATTTCAGAACTTTTGTACATGGTTTCTTCTACACAGCCCTCTGCTTCTTCTCTCATATGCTCTCTTCTCATAATGTTCCTGTTACAAAGATACAAGTGAGGGTGTCTATATCTGTTTTCCCTCCGGCTCCTAAAACTGTCAAATCTAGGAAATTAAAGCTATCTACTTACAATAACTAACATAAATGTCTTCACCTACTACAGACGAGAGCAGGACGCTCATGGTCTGTTTACAATCAAAGAGTACGCTCTTTTATTAATTGTTTCATTAACGTTTGGCGCATCGAACTTCAAAATATTTTAAACAAATCGTCATGTTCCCAAAATGCGTTGGTATGTGCCCCACGCTCACTTAACGTTGTCAATGCTCCTGCATCATACTCCCTCGCTTGAAAATTTTCGTGGGCTTCTGTCCATGAGCTCTCACATGGTCTGCCCATCCTTCTGGATCTCTGCTTCATTCTCCCAGCTGGCATCTTCAACTGGATGTCCCTTCCATTTGACCAAGTATTCAAAACATTTGTCCAGTATGCTTCTCTGCAACTAGCATCTGTTTAGTCCACTGAACTTTTGGTTATTCACTGTCTGTTCCTGCTCCCTCTGCTTTGTAAGGGTAAAAATCTGAGACATTGAATATCGGAGAAATTATGATCCCATCGGGTAATTCAATCTCATAAGCATTTGCCCCAAATTTCTTCAAGACCTTACATGGTTCGATCTTCTTCATCTTCAGTTTGTTATATGTCCCCTTTGGGAACCTTTCCTTTCTCAGATGTGCTAGAATCAAATCACCAACCTCAAATTGAAGTTGTTTCCTATGTTGATTTTCTCTGTGCCTATACTCTTTGCTCAAGTTCTGCAATCGCTCCTTCACCTGGTTGTGAAGTTCCTTCATCGCTTTTGCGAACTCTTCTGCACTAGCACTCCTAGTTGCATTCTTTTCTAAATCCCTCAATTCAGATACTCCTCTTGGTTGCATCCCATAAAGAATATCGAATGGACTCTGTCCTATGCTTCTGTTTATTGAATCATTATAAGCAAATTCCGCCTGTGGAAAAATATTATCCCATTGACTGTGGTGTTCTGTCACCAAGCTCCTCAGCAAGTCTCCCAAACTTTTGTTCACAACTTTTGTCTGTCCATCCGTCTGAGGATGATAAGTTGAACTGAACGACAAGTTTGTTCCCATATTTTTCCATAAGGTTCTTCAGAAGTGTCCCATGAACTTGGTGTCTCAATCTGAAACTATTCTCCTTGGTAAGTCATGAAGTCGAATGACCTCTTTGAAAAACAGATTCGCAATGTGAGTTGTGTCACTAGTTTTCTGACATGGTATGAAGTGTGCCATCTTAGAAAATATGTCTACCACTATAAATATCGAGTCAAACCCTCTTTGTTTTCTCGACAGTCCCAATATGAAGTCCATGCTGACTGCATCCCACTGCCTGTCAGGTATGGGTAACGGTTGATAAAATCCTGCATTTTGTCTCTTCCCTTTTGAATGCTGACAAATTCTGCATCTATCCATGAATATTTTTATGTATGCTCTCATTCCTGGCCAAAAATATGACTCATTTAACTTTGAGAACGTCTTGTCATGACCGAAATGCCCGACCAATCCTCCACTATGTTTATCCTTCAGCAAATTCTCTCTCATGGAGCATTTTGGAATACATAGTTGATTACCCTTAAACAGTAATCCTTCCTAGATCATGTATTATGTCCATTGACTCTTGTCCCTGAGAATTGGATTCTCAGCTACTTTATATACCTCTTTAAAATCTGGATCATCTCTGTACATGTCCCTGAGATCATCAAAACCCAATGTTTTGACTCTGAACTCCTGCAACAGCAAACATTTCCTGCTCAAAGCATCAGCAACTTTGTTAGCAGTTCCAGAAATATGCTTGATTACAAAAGTAAAGTTCTGCATGTATTCAACCCATTTAACATGTCTTTGATTCAACTTCTCTTGTTGAGTCACAAATTGCAAAGCATGATTGTCACTGTATAAGACAAACTCCTTCGGAATCAAATAGTGTCTCCACTTCTTCAATGCCTGAATAATAGCATAGAACTCCTTGTCATATGTGGAGTACTTCACTTTCGCTTCATTCAGCTTCTCGTTGAAGTATGCTATCGGCCTGTCTTCTTGGCTCAAAACTGCCTCTATTGCAAATCCACTTGCATCACATTTTACCTGAAATGTCTTTTTAAAATCCGACAACCCCAAAATTGGTTGTTCCGTGATTTTCTTCTTCAACAAATTGAAGATTTTTTCAGCCTCTTATGTCCAGTGAAAAGACTTGTGTCTCTTCTTCAATATGTCCATCATCGGTGCACTAATTCCACTGAAATTCCTGATGAACTTCCGGTAGAAACTAGCCAATCCATGAAAACTTCTCACCTCAAATATATTCCTTGGCGATGGCCAATTCTTAATTACCTCCACCTTATCTGGATCCATCCTCAACTCATCTGCAGAAATAACAAACCCCAAATAAATGAGCTCTGTCTTCATGAATGAGGATTTCTTCATATTTATCAGCAGCTTATCTTGTTGTAGCCTCTTCATCACTGTAGCCAAATGTTTCAGATGCTCTGCCTCTGTTTTACTAAAAATCAGTATGACATCAAGATACACAATGACAAATTTTCTGATGAAATCCTTCAGGACTTCGTTCACCAACCTCATTAATGTACTTGGTGCATTTGTTAAGACAAATGGAATAACAAGCCATTCATACAACCCTTCGTTAGTCTTGAAGGATGTCTTCCATTCATCACCTTCTCTCACACGAATTTGATGATATCCACTTTTCAAATCAATCTTCGAAAAAAAATTGGTCCCACTTAAGAAATCCATCAAATCATCCATTCTCGGAAATGGAAATCTATACCTGATGGTTATCTTGTTAATTTCCCTCGATTCAGTACACATCCTCCAGCCTCCATCTTTCTTTGGACTGAGCACTGTCAGAACAGCACATGGACTCAAGCTTTCTCTAACCAAACCTTTGTCCAACAAATCCTGGACTTGTCTTTTGACCTCTTCATTCTCCTGCGACATCAATCTGTATGTTTCTTTGTTTGGTAAACTAGCTCTAGGTATGAGATCAATATGATGACTCACACCTCTGATCGGTGGCAACGAATGAGGTAGTTCATCCACTACTATGTCAGCAAACTCTTCCAACAGTTTCTGAACCTTTTCCGGTAAATCATCTACCCTTGTACTGGTCAAAACAATTTTAGGCTTCCTTACCACAATGAATTCTGGATCTTCCTTATTCTTGACCTCTGTAAGAAGTTCCTTCCCACTCATGAGAAGTACAGTGTTGCTTACTTCAGGTTTCACCTCTTTATCTTTGATTGGAAGCAACATGTGAGTTATCCCATTTTTTTCTAGGGTGTATGTGTTCTTTCTCCCATCATGAATCACATTTCTATCATATTTCCATGGTCTACCCAGCAATAGATGACAAACATCCATGGGAATAACATCACAGAGTATTTCATCTTTATACCCTCCTATTTTAAACTCAACTAAACATTGTTTAGTGACATTTACCTGATGTCCTTTTTGTAGCCATGAAACCCTGTATGGACTTGGATGTTCAATCATCTCCAACTCCATCTTTTCTACCATATCTGTAGAAACGAGATTATCTGTGCTACCACTGTTCACAATTACCTTGCATACCCTATCTTTGGTCTTGCAAGCAGTCCGAAAAAGACTGTTTCTTTGCACTGGATTCTCCACCTCCTTCTCTGGCGTTAAGAGAACTTTTTGCATCATCAACGATCTTCCACCTTCACCATCTTCTGCCTCAACATTTCATCTTTGTGCTTCGGAAATGTTAGTCTCACCACCTTCTTTATTTTTGTCTAGACACTCATAAGACTTGTGTCCATTCTTTCCACACGTGAAGCATTTTATCACTCCACCTCTTCCTCTTCCTCTACCTCTAGTACGAGGAAAAAATTTTGCATCAGCATACTGACCTCTTTGTTCGGTATGTTTCCCTCTCTATGAACTTCCACCTCTCTCAGTCTGAGTCTGAGGTTTCTTCCAGTCTTCCTTTGGTTTCTGATTTCTATCCTGGGCAACTGATTTGCCTCTAGGATAACTTCTGCCTCGGCCTCTTTGACCTTGTTTTTGGCTCAGCTTCTCCTCAACTTTTAGAGTCATCTGATAAGGATCTTCCATCGTTCGGATGGTCATCATGCTCATCTCATCCTAAATGTCATATCTCAGACCATTCATGTACCTGGCAACCTTTTCATCATCACTTTCGCGATGACCTACCCTAATGTTCAGCCTGTAGAATTCTTCAGTGTACTCCTTCACTGTCATCAGCTTCTGTCTCAAATTTTGCATTCTCTGAAACAGAGTAATCTGGTAATCCCTGGGAATGAATTTCGCCTTCAGCTTCATGATCATCCTATCCCAACTCTTGATTTTTTGCTTGCCTTTGCAGCATCTGTCAGCTTGTAGCTCATCCCACCACAATGTTGCATGTCCTTTCAATCTTGTGACAACATGTTTGACCTTTTTGTCTTCCTCGACATCTTCATAGTCAAAATATGTGTCCAAAGCTCTAATCCAGACTAGAAGCTCTTCAGCATCCAAGTTTCCTTCATATACTGAAATGTCCATTTTTTCCTTAACACCCATTCTTGCAAAAGCCCTAATCAGGCATTCATTTGTTGCATCTTCTGTTGTGACTTCTTCTCCTTCATGTTCAACCTCATATTCACTTTCGGAATCACTAAGATCCCCAGCACCGACTGTGCACCTCTGTGTTGTCTCCATGTCCTCAAGCCTGGTGCATAGGTCACGCATCTCTCTCTCAATGGTTGGGTCAGGCATCTGCCTACCCCTTCTTCTCGGCATTTCCCTATCCTCTGGCGGATCGGATGTTTGTCTGTCTTTTCTTCTACGTGGCATGGTGAATCTTCCTTTTCTCTACTACAGAAAGAAAAGAAATCTTTCTAGGCTCTGATACCAATTTGACGCAGACCTATCGGCCCTCGGGCCGATATCTGCTCTCAGGATCGTTCTATATGCCCTTCGATCCGGATCGGCTCTCTCAGATTCTCTGCTGGAATCCCCTTTCAAATCGGTCCACAGGTTCTTTTTTGCGGCTCATGATTTCGCGAGTTCGCAAGTCGTGACTTCTGACTCTTCCTCTGCGATCTCGTGATACCCGAGATCACGAAATGGGTACAGCTCTCCCTTTGTCAGTGCCCTCCTTGCGCGACCACCGACTAGGCTAAGAACTAGCGCCTTTCGCCTCTCGTGCCTTCATGAGTTCAAAGGTTCAACCTTCGTCACCTTCTTTCCCGAAACCCCGAGAGGCGAGATTTGAATTTTCTCCTCTCGTACTCACTACTCGCGACTTCATGAGCCGAAGGCTCGAGCTTTGTTCCCTTATCTCCTAAGTCCCCGAGACGCGAGAGGTCAACGGGGTGTTGAATCCTCCAAAAATGTTACGTGTGTCTGGTTGATTATTTCCTAGGCCCACCATGTGGTTCTGCCACATGTCTCTTATGTGCAACCTCAACACTTCGCTGCTTCGCTTCTCGCAACTTCGAGCACCCAATATTTTGGGCTCTCACCCGGCGAACCTCCAAGTTCGCGAGATCCTCTAATCTCTGCCATCTGTCCTCCTCCAATGGACGGCTTAGATTACTTCGCGACTTCTCTTCTCGCGACTTGGAGTGCTCAATCCTTCGGCTCTCACCCTGCGAACCTCTGAGTTCACGAGATCTCTAGATCTCTGCCACCTGTCCTCCTCCTAACAGACGGTTGTGATTTTCTTGTGATTTCGCTATTCGCCGCTTTGGGACTTTCGGGACAAAAGTCTCAACCTCTGATCCTTCGATACGTCGAAATGGAGAAATTATGACACGTCTTCTTTGCGGCTCCCACAAGGAACTTCCCGCCTTTTTGGAACTTCTCGGACTTTGCGAATTTGTGAATCCGGATGCTGGACTTTTAGCTCTTCAACCCACGAAATCCCAAAATGTTCAATGAAGGTCTAACCTCCCTGTCGGTGAGTGTGTCATCTGTCCAGTCTCAGATGGACGGTTGTGATTATCTCGTGACTTCGCCACTCGCAAAGTTGAAGGTCTTGCCTTTCAAACCTCCGATGTCCAAATCCCCAATATGGTTGATCCCGCGACAGGTGTCCTCCTTCTAGAAAATGGCTCAGATTCCTTCGCTATTTCGGGACTTCACCTTTCACGATTTCGTGAATCTCACTACAAAAGTTTCGACTCTTCACCTCCCGAAACCCCGAGATGTGAAATATGTGACTGATCTGACGGCCCTAATGGCCCAGATCCTACGGCTCTATTCTCCCTATATTTACACTTAGAAAACATGCACCATAACCTTCTTACTCCTCTATGAGATCTGACGGCTTCTAGGACCTCGTGAATTCTCCATGGAGAACTCCGACCGTCAATTTCCTCCTTGGTGATTTCTGCGAAATGAACAAAATGATCCTTCGCAAAACATCCACCCGCGAAACGATATCATTGCGCCTTCTCTCTGAATGCTTCAAGGTACTAAACCTCCTGAGATTTCTCCATGACTCAAGTCTTCAAGAAGACTCCTGAACGCACTCCTTGTGGCAATTCTTTAATACTTCCAGGTATTGAATTCTCCGACTCTATGCACTCTCTGCAATAGCAATCTTTCCACTACTTCGCTCTGTTTGCAAACACTGAGACTTCACTCGGCCTGCGCACTCCTTGCATGGCTCCTATGCTTATCTTGCACTTCCTTGAGAATGAGAACAAATGTTATCTCTCCTAAGCTTGCAGAGATGAACTCTGACCTCTGTCAATGCACACCTTGCGGACAATTTCACTGCACTCCTTGCAGGAAAACTCTTGCTCAAACAAAGAAACAATTGAAACTCATTCCTTACTCTCCCTCTCTTCATATTTTAGACATTAAATGTGAAATCATACATTCACGCATCAAAGCAAATGCATAACAGAGAGTAAACAAGTATAAGCATAACATTCAAGCATGCATACACAAAAAGTATTTGAACACCATGAGTCTGAATCAAGCTTCATATATTAATTTCATAACTTTTGGACATTGTTTCTTCTACACAACTCTCTGCTTCTTCTCTCATGTGCTTTCTTCTCATAATGTTCCTGTTACAAAGATACAAGTGAGGGTGTCTTTATTCGTTTTCCCTACGACTCCTAAAACTGTCAAATCTAGGAAATTAAAGCTATCTACTTACAATAACTAACATAAATGCCTTCACCTACTACAGACAAGAGCGGGACGCTCAAGGTCTGTTTACAATCAAAGAGTACGCTCTTTTCTTAATTGTTTCATTAATGTTTAGAGCATCAAACTTCAAAATATTTTAAACAATTCGTCATCTGCCCAAAATGCATTGGTATGTTCCCCATGCTCGCTTGACGTTGGCAATGCTCCTGCATCACCCTATCTCTGACTCCAATGTTTGTTTAAAATCCTTGAAGAGTTTCTTCTCCAACCTAATTCAAGGCTCTACCCTAAACTAGTTGATTGACCCTACAAACATAAAAGTCTAATTAATTTTAAATCTAGTGTTCGTTTTAAATGGCTTGTTTTAGCTCAAAGGATATGGTAGTGAAACTAGTGATGTGTATGAGAGACAAAAAGAGGAGGAAAAAACAAAACTAGAAGAAAAATTACTTCTAGTGAAAAATAAAGATTCACAACTAGCTCTTTGTAACCAACTTTTTCATAACTAACTTTTTTCAAGATCTTTTAAAAAGAAGACCTAAAACGAAATTTTGCTCGACTATGAGCTACTTAAGTTCTAAGAAATAAGTAAAGAACTTAAAAAATGAACTATTTTTCCTTTCAAGTAAAATAACTAACTCCAACTACTTT
Source organism: Picea glauca (assembly GCA_000966675.3). NCBI lineage: Eukaryota > Viridiplantae > Streptophyta > Pinopsida > Pinales > Pinaceae > Picea > Picea glauca. Next base: position 500,820 of record JZKD02S1690306.1, read on the forward strand.
ACCAAACTAAGAATGAAAAATATTTTTCTTTTTCTTTTGAAAATGCTTTAAACAAGAAAAACTTGAAATAAATCTTTTTTTCTCTTTTCTTTAAAGAAAATGAAAGGGGTAAAAGAAAAACAAGACAAGACTGAAACTAACTTTTGGCCCACTGTGGATCGCAAGGAGTCACTAAAGACACCAAACAGATTGATCAACAAACTCAAAGACTCGCCTAACACCCTTTCATAATTAAACACAAGAAATCTTCAAAAAGACAAGAAAATTGGCATCTAACCCAAGCTATGATTGTAAAAATAGAGACATTGAACTCTGTCAAGAAACCCTGAGAAGTAAAACCTCAATCAGGAAAGTGGTTGGCTGCCTATTTTTCAAAAACAGTTTCTTGAAAAAGACATGCTATTGTTGTTTAAACAGCTTATGTATGTACGCAGGTTGTTTACTAGACAAGGCGCATATGTACGCGGGCTATCCCATTGTAGGGCAAGTACACCTCTATAATTTATCAAAAAGGGAATAAAATAGACTGACTGATGGGGAAGGGAGAACTAGTATGGCACCAACAAGTGACCAAAATCCCTTAAAAGACTCAACAGACTAAACAAAAACTCAAAAGGTACAAAAACCAATCAAACACCCAAAAAATCCCCTAAAACCCTAGATGCTTCCCCAATATGATCGTCAGTTCTGCTAGCGGGAAAAATCCCCCTATGGCTACACCAGGGTTTACAATGTAGGCAAATCAATAATCGTTTAAAAGTCTCATACTTCTCTAACTACCCCAAACATACCCCAAACTCATACAAGAAAATCAAAATGAGAAGGATCAGGTAACTGTACCTCTACTCCGCGTCTGGTGATGATCCTCTTGCACTTGAAAGCTTCATTGACTGCACGCTTCCCCCCAATGCTGGCCTGAATTCAAAGATGGACAAACAGAAATCTACAAGCATGCATTTCATATACAAATTAGGGTTAGATGTTAGAATAAAAACATAAATCAAATGGAAACATTCAACACACCATGATTTGGGACAGGAAAAGTACTTCTTTTATTGATAATACAATGATCACTTACAACCAAAGCTGGCTACTGCTCCACGAACCTGGTCTAGGCTCCTCTTCACCAAGCTCTAAGTGCACCTCAGTATGGCTTCTCCTCTCAACATTATTCTTGGGAAGTAAAAAGGGTTTTTGATGGAGGAAGAAAGGCAAATTGGGGAATTCTGAGGAAATTCTCAAAAAAGGGATGCAATTACTTGGGGCAAGGAGGGGATGTGAAATGGGCAGAGTTTCATTGTTCTTATGTCTAGATGTGGAATGAGACCCCAATACCCCATTTTATTTGACAAAATGATGGTTATGCGGTTGGGTGATAGACCACAGGTGGTGGATTAGTTGGGAAACTACCGCACAGGCCGAAATCTCAATGAATTCCTCGCAACTTTTTTATGTTTTGTGAATTTTGCAAGTATACGCGGGTTGTAGTGGTGCATTATGCGTACGTATGTGGGTTGTAGTGGTGCATCATGCGTACGTATGCAGTTTGTAGTGGTGCAGCAAGCATATGTACGCGAGCAGTAGTGGTGCAGGGCACATACATCTTCAAAAAATGGGTTTTTTATAAGAGCAACTCAATGATGGCTTGGAAAAAAATGCAAGTAAGAGGGCCAAATGTCAAGTGTGCATATGTATATAAATTTAGGGTTACAACACTTTCCCCTACTTTAGTGGGTACTTTATCCATGTAAATAGGTGGCCGACAGCTCAAGGCAATGAGTCTGCAAACTGTGGATGAACCTCTTTTATAGAATCTTCCACTCACGTTTATGTTTTGTTCTATGACCCACTCAAGGTTTCAAATTCTATTCCATATTTTATTATGATTTGTTAGTAATTGTGACCCCTTTTATAAAAAAAATATTTATTAAAAACTAACTCGGAAGTTATTTTCATCGTTTTTATCAATATTTAGGTTTGCAGTTCATTTCGTCGTTTGCAGTTCTTTGGTCCATTGTAGAAAAGAACTAATATTTGTAAAAACGTATTGACTATTCATCATTAAACTCCACTAGAGTGGGTACTTTCTCAATGTAAATGGGTGGCCAGACAAACGTTTTTTTCAATTTATTTGGTACTTTTTACAAATATTTAGGTTTTTATAAATATTTTTCTTTCCAGACAATTTTGTTATTGCAATTTTAAATCTTTATTTGATATTTTGTACCTTACAAATCTATTATGGATCCTTATCTTGTTCGGGTTTAGAATGAATAACATAGGTGGAAAAATGACGAAGGCTTATACACCACCTTCCCCTTAAATATAAATACTTAATACACATATGAGAATCACAACTTAGATATACTTTAAAATAAATTGCTTTCTTGGTTAAATTTTTAGTTTCAATACAAGAGACCTAAGATTCAAGGCTGCAAAGAAAACTTCCTGAATGACTCTTTATTTCTTTTGTCTCACGGGCCAGATTACCTACCAAGCGATTTTCTCGCTAATAACTTGAAACTACAAACATTCAAAGTTCAGTTGTTATATTTGGATAACATATTTAAGCCATAAATCAATGGATTTTACATCAGTGGATTTTACAGAATGTCCATTGGTGGATGCTTATTCACTTTGTGGAAAGAAAACTAAGGTTTAATTTGTTCTTTATCCTTTTTCTTACACTTTTCTTATGACAAAAGCAAGATGTGACTATGCATGCTAAATCTATGACTAAGTAGACATGTAGTGAATTTCCATGGTTTTGGTTACTCTTTCGCATTGCTATGTTATTTATTGGCTAATTATAATATAAAAATAATTTTATTTTCTTTCCTAACGTATTTATCTATATTTTCTTTGGTGTTCCCTTTCCTTTACTTTAGGGGTATGCTAGTATATATCTATATAATGTTTAGATTTTTTAATGTTTTAAATGTTTATTTTTAATATTTTCAATTTTTAGTTTTTTTTTATGGTTTTAAAACAAAATAATTATTTTTTTGTATTTATTTTAAAATTTGGGTTTTTTAACATTGATTTTTTTATTTTACTTAGTTTTTTTTTAAGTGTTTTGAAGAAAAAAAATTAAGATTTTGTACTTTTTTATGATTTTTTTGAAGGGGAAGATAAGCGTGGAGAAAGGGTAGGTAGGGTGATTTTATTTGCAATAGTATTTGTATCTTAGGTGATGGTTTAAAAATGTTACAATTTTAATTTTACGAAAAAATAAGTTTATACTGCTAACACCTCTTTCAATTCAGGGGCTAATTTTAAGATTTTGGTTCTAATGGTACTTGTTGTTAAGGCCATGGTTTCAAATTAGTTGTAATTTTAACCTCCCATAAAAAAAAAGGGTGTTACTTGTCGCACCATTTTGTAATTACAGTGTTGATTTTAAGATTTTGGTTGTAATGGTACCAATTGTTAAGCATGTGGTTTTAAACAAGTTGTAATTTTAGCTCTTAAAAAAAAGGGTGCTACTGGTAGCACCAGTTTTCAAAATGGAGGTAAAAACAACCATTAAAATGTGTTTTTAAATGTTTTTTTTTAATATTTTTTATCTTTTTTTAATTGATTTGTTTTTTATGGTTTTAAAATTTTAAAAAATAATAATAATTTGGGCTTTTTACATTAATGTTTTTTTTTTCACTTAGTTTTTTTAATTGTTTTGAAGAAAAAAATTTAAGATTTTGTAATTTTATCTTATTTTTTTGAAGGGGAAGGTAAGGGTGGAGCAAGGGTAGGTAGGGTGATTTTACTTGCAATAATATTGGTTTCTTAGGTGATGGTTTAAAACTGTTAGAATTTTAAGTTTACGAAAAATAAGTTTATACTTCTAACACCTCTTTTCAATTCAGGGGCTGATTTTAAGATTTTGGTTGTAATGGTACTTGTTGTTAAGGTCATGGTTTCAAATTAGTTGTAATTTTAACCTCTCATAAAAACAAAAGGGTTGTTTGGATTTTCCTAGTGATCTAGGCTCCTCAATATTTTCTATTAATCCGGGTAAGTAGACTTGTGAGGCACAAACATAGTATGTGAAAAATCAATTTTCAGAATTACCTAAGGTGCCTAATAAACACCAAGCAAGATGTCATACTCACAAACATATGGTAAAATCCTTCAACCAATGGGTTCAATTTTAATTGTCTTATGGTAAAGGTTTAGATTGCAAGTGGATCAATTGTCACTGGTATGTGCCTACCTGCGTAACGCACTTCATTTAGTTAATTGAACTTTTGTGCTTAAGGAAGTATTTATGTTTATGACATGTAAATCATCATTAAGTAAAGCAAATAAATAAATGTGCAAATTCAAAAAAAACATAGAGTTAAGTATTCTTGAGCATGTCTAATGATCAGCAAAGGTATAGTGCATCAGACAAAAGTCTTATTCAACTCTAGTTGACTACTTCAAATCTCTTTATCTAAGATGATTGACTCACCGTGCTCAAAATACTTATCATCTATATTGTGCTATATAAGAAAGCTTCTACTAGACTGTGATTTAAAATGCAATATTAACCCTACATGAAATTATTGTTTATTGTAGTGTTTACATGAATAAACCAGTGGACTTACATCTATAGAAAATCTACCAGTGAATGGTTGTTTTACAAAGTTTATTAGTTCAGCACATTTATAGAAGTTGTATAGTAGTTATATGCTTATAACAAATTCAAATGAGATACAAATGAATCATGTGGAATGCATTACAATTATTGAAAGAGAATTAAAGAAACTAATAAAATAACAATGACAAAAGATACAGTGCAGACCAAGGGGCCCTCCTGGGTGAGTTGCCTTAAAAACTCAAAATAAGTAGAGATGTGACGCTAGAATGATCAAAGTCTCATTTCATTAAACAGAAAATACGTTTCAAAAAATAGTTACAATATGACTTAAGTTCAGTAATAACAATATCCTCGTTAACCCTAGATGGATATATGCCATGTTACTTTATACATTTTTCTAGAGCATCGTATGCTTGGCTAGATCAACTAATTTCCTATTTTGTGGAGAAAAACTTTACAATATCACATAGAAGAGTATTTCACTGATCTCTAAAGTTGGTGTTGACTTCCTGCTTTTGTTGAACTAAACACATATTTTCAAGATTTGGTTGGCGGATTTCCTGCAATAGTGGCGAAATTGACAAAGCAATGACTCACTAGGTCTCATCATGAACTAGAATAGTGGTACAATAGCTCATTATCCATATTGAGGCCTTTGTGAATCACCTCCAAGTGGAATCTCCTCGTTTTGTTGCATGGAAGTACTTTAACAAATGATTCCTGTAATAACAGGGAAATTGCGGTCAATTTCGGTAATAATTGTTTTACAAATGGTAAATTGCAAATTAGCAAGAAATTATCATTTACAAAAGAAAATAAATATTTTATCCCAAAATGATAGCGTATACCTTTGAATATTCTCATCATGCCATTATATAGATGAAATTAGGCAAAACTGGAAGATATGAATGTAAAAATAGAGGTAAATGATGATGGTAAGAGTGTCAAAATCAACACCCAACAAGGATGTTACTTATATCACCGCTTTTTAATTCCAATGTTGATTTTAAGATTTTGGTTGTAAAGGTAACAATTGTTAATCTTGTGGTTTTAAACAAGTTGTAATTTTAGCTCCGAAAAAAAAGGCTGCTACTGGTAGCACCAGTTTTCAAAATGGAGGTAAAAACAACCATTAAATGTGACCTATAAAAAAATCAGAACTCTGGAGAGTTCTCGTTAGGTTAATAAGTGACAATTTTAACCACCTTGCAAAAAACGGGTGCTACCGGAAGCACAATTTTTTGAAACGGGGGTAAAAAATGTGACCCCCCAGTTTACATCTTTAAATGCAAGGTCTAGATTGTCATTTCTCTAGACAACAAAATCAAGTTCGAGATCTCAAAATTAGAACTAGCACTACACAATTTTCCACATTATACATTTTCAAGATGATGAAAATTAAGCATAGATGGCATAACCAAATTACAACAAGCATAAGCATATGATTCACATACTAACTCTATTTCAGAAGTTAATGAATCATCTCAACTCACAAAATCCCTAGAATCTCTTAGATGGAGGTCTTATTCTCTCCAAAAGAGGAAAGACACGGGGTTTAGGGTTAAAGTCCTTAATCTCATGTGTATAACACCTCATCCATTTATTAGAAGTATGAATTTGTGGTCATTAGGGACATATTAAACATAAGGAAATTATTTTTTTAATCTGTGGGCTTCTTGCATCATTATTCACTAATACATGGTTATACAAAATGGCATAAAGGATTATATAAAAGGAACACATAGTATTTAGGCCAAAAAATGATACAATTAATCATACAATAGAGGTAAATACCTCACAATAATCTTCAAA
>JZKD02S1690306.1:519646-533014 GCA_000966675.3 Picea glauca
ATTGTAAACATAATCATCCTATCATGTTCACTAAATAATAGTGAAGAAGAATTTGGCACTCAGAACTACATCAAGAGCATAAGTATTGAAGCCAAGAACTGGTGTCATGTGAATATTACACCAAATCCAAAGCCTTATAATCCAACCTAAATAGAGTACAATACTCATGAAACCACATTCTTCCTTGGTCACTACCATTTTGAAGCAGGATATACAGAGTTCTAAGGGATGGAGTATTTACAAAGACTTGATTGTTATTGGCTTGATTGTTATTGTGTTGTTATAAATTTGATGTATGCAAGTTACACCCAAGAGCAGGCCATTCACAAGACAAAGATATTTCTACAAGACTTTGACATAGACCATAAGTTAAATTCCACAGACAATCTATGTGGGTTTAAATGAGTGGGATATAAGTCCCTTGTTTACAGATCATATTGGTTTCTGATCTGGATTTTATGAGCGGAACGAAATGACTACAGATTATTAAAATATGCTTAACACATAATACCAGAGATACGGTAAAACTGGTTTTCTATTCAATAAGGAAATAAGATGAAACTATAAAATGCAGCGGAAAACAAGCTTGTTGGAATGGTGGCGGCTTATCTCTGAGAAGAGATGTGACGGTTGCACTCATTCGCAAGAAGATCATTACAATGAGGCTCTGATGGAATTTTTACAATAAACGGGAATGTCAAAAACCCTAGACATCCAAAAATCTAACTCTAGGAGATGAAGCGCCAAAAGTCATGTGGGCCCCATTTGGGTAAGTTAGTACATCAACTTCCCGGGGTCGTAACTTTTTCATATGATCTTCGTTTTAGGCGCATGGTATCCCATTGGAAAGGTATCATCAAGGAGATTCATTTTAGGGCCTTAATCAGAACCTTCGATTATCATTGAGAAGCTAGATTCTGAAAAATCTTCATTTAGGTCCTCAAAATGGCCCCGGAAGTTAAAAACTCCTAAAAATAGTAAATTGTCAAAATTGCCAGAAAAATGTTTTGAGCGAGTTGGAAAAGGTGGGTGGACACCGATATCCATCTAGATCAATCCTTCCTCCTTAGGAAGAAATGGTCTCCATTGCCTAGATTTCCCCATCAGATGAGGAAATTTCTGCTAAAATTGGCCCCGGGTGAGCCACTTTCCTTGGTCCAGGAGCTGCCCTGTTTTGATGACTTGATAAAGTTGGATCCTTTGTTGTTGAGTGCCCTTGATCTGTGTCTCCACAATATGATCATTGGATTCTTGTTGCATGCAGTCAGTTTTGAGCTATGTTGGTTTCAACTGCTCTGTTATCTTTGAGGTGTCCAATAATGGTGGGAAATATGGCCAAAGGAGAGCCACGTTGAAGACTGGGTGCAGGCAAAGGAAAGGGGGAATGTTGAGCTCAAAAGAGTTGTCACCCACAACCTTGGTGATGGTGTACAACCCATAAAGGAGTGGGTGAAGCTTTTGATGGTGCCTTGTAAGGAATTCTTTCTGCAAGTTCAACAAAACTGTCTCCCACCTTAAACTTATGTGGCACCCAATGTTGATCATGACACTACTTGTACTTGGAATTAGAATTTTGTAGAATATCATGAACCTATTGGAAGATGTGATGGATCTGCTCAATGAACCAAGTGGATTTTTCAGCTTCTGGTGGAGCAGGGGATGAGTCAGCCGAGGTTGTCACCAGGGGTAGTGCAACATCCATGGGGCCCAATGGTTAGAATCCCAACCCCAGCTGAAAGGGGTTGTGGCCAGTTGAGCTATGCAGTGCTCGGTTGTAGCTATGTTGGACATAGAAAAGAATCTCATCCCATGTGCGGGGGTGTTTTGAATTGTACATGTGAAGGATATGTACGATCATCTGATTGATGACCTCAGTTTGGCCATCTATCTAGGGGTGGAAGGCAGTGGATTTGGTGAGCTTGGTATCCAATAGTGACCAAAGGCTTGACCAGAATGTGTTGAGGAATTGACTGTCACGGTCTGAGAAATTGGTTTGTGGGATCCCAAAATGTACCCATACTCGTTCAAAGAAAAGCTTGGAAGTGGCTTCTATTGTGATGTTCTTCTTACAGGCAGCTAGAATTTCCATCTTGGAAAAGTAATCAACAACCACAAAAACAAAGTCATTGCCCCTCTTGGTGGACAGGAGGCCCAACATGTATTCTATTGAGATGGAGTCCCACAGCCTATCGGGAGTAGGAAGAGGGGTGTACAGGCCCTGTTTCTTAGTGATCGGTTTGGAAATAGTGCAGGTGGTACAATACACGATATAGTTGTCGACATCCTGTCGAAGTTTTGGCCAGTATAAATGTTTCTGCAACACTGACACTATCTTTTCGATGCCAAAGTGTCCTTCCACCCGACTATAGTGAGCTTCCCAAATCATCTTCACAAACTCGCTTGATGGAACGAAGAGATGGCCCAGATGGCACAACAACCCATATTGAATATGGAAATTAGTGATCACTGAGTTTGTGCCCAACATTTGGTAGGTGGTTGAGAATTCAGGTCCTATCTCATAGAGGTGGGGCCATATCGAAGTATCGTGGCTGCAAGAGTCTAGCACCGTGGTGAGTGTCACAATTGGAGGTCGACTGAGGAAATCAAAAACTTGGTTGGTACTTCTTGTTTTATACTTGATGTTGAGGTGGAACTATTTTAAGTATGTGGACCACTTTTGATGGCAGTCATTATGTTATTTCCTTGAGTCTGCATGAACTGTAGTGCATTTTGATCAGTGTGGATGATTGTCTCCTTCCCAAGAATGTAATGTCTCCACTGGCAGTAGGATTTCACAATGGAGTACATTTATGTGTCACAAGTAGGGTACTTAAGGACAACATATGATATTGTCTCACTATGATATTCCACGGGGTGGCCATGTTGAGTGAGAACGGAACCCACAGCATAGTCTGAAGCATCAGTCTCGATCTCAAAGGGATGTTGCAGGTCTGGTAATGAAAGTATTGGAGATAAGCACAAACGCTTTTTCAATTCATCGAAGGCTTGTTGTTGGGACAGGACCCACACAAATTGTGCCTTACCTCCACCTATAGTTACTTGTTTGAGGGCCCATTTGATATGTGAGAATCCCAACATGAACCTGCGATAGAAATTGGTGAGGTCGAAGAAGCTCCGAAGTTCAATACATCAACTTCCCGGGGTCGTAACTTTTGCATACGATATTCGTTTTAGGCGCACGATATCCCGTTGGAGAGGTATCGTCGAGGAGATTAATTTTGGGTGTTCAATAAGAGCCTTTGAATATCATTGAGAATTTTGAAAAACCTTCAATTAGGCCCTCAAAATGGCCTCGTAAGTTAAAAACTGCTAAAAATAGTAAATTGCCAAAATTGCGAGAAAACTGTTTTGAGCGAGTTGGAAAAGGTGGGTGGACACCGATATCCATCTGGATCAATCCTTCCTCCTTAGGAATAAATGATCTCCATTTCCTTGATTTCCCCCATCAGATAAGGAAATTTCTGCTGAAATTGGCCCCGGGTGAGCATCTTGCCTTGGTGCAGGAGCTGCCCTGCATTGACGACTCGATAAAGTTGGATCCTTCGTTGTTGAGTTCCCTTGATATGTATGTCCACAATATGATCATTGGATTCCTATTGCATGCAATCAGGGTTGAGCTATGTTGGTTTCAACTGCTCTTTTATCTTTGAGGTGTCCAATAATGGTGGGAAATATGGTCGAAGGAGAGCCACGTTGAAGACTGGATGTAGGCCAAGGAAAGGGGGAATGTTGAGCTCAAAAGCATTGTCACCCACAACCTTGGTGATGGTGTACGACCCATAACAGAGTGGACAAAGATTTTGATGGGGCCCTGTAATTCATTATATCTGCAAGTGCAACCAAACTTTGTCTCCCACCTGAAACTTATGTGGAACCCGATGTTGATCATGGCATTGCTTGTACTTGGAATTAGAATTTTGTAGAATATCCTAAACCTATTGGCAGATGTGTTGGATCTGCTCAATGAACCAGGTGGCTTTGTTAGCTTCTGGTGGAGTAGGGGATGAGTCAGCCAAGGTGGTCACCAAGGGTAGTGAAACATCCATGGGGCCCAATGGTTGGAATCCCAACCCCAGCTGAAAGGGGTTGTGGCCAGTTGAGCTATGCAGCGCTTAGTTGTAGCTATGTTGGACATAAGGAATAATATCATCCCATGTGCGGGGGTGTTTTGAACTATACATGCCCAGGATATGTACGATCATCTGACTGACGACCTCAGTTTGACCATCTATCTAGGGGTGGAAGGAAGTGGATTTAGTGAGCTTGGTATCCAGCAGTGACCAGAGGCTGGACTAGAATGCGCTAAGGAATCGACTGTCATGGTCTGATATAATGGTTTGTGGGATCCCAAAATGTACCCATACTCATTCAAAGAAGAGATTGGAAGTGGCTTTTGTTGTGATGTTCATCTTGCAGGTGGCTAGAATCGCCATCCTGGAAAAGTAATCAACAACCACAAAAACACAGTCATTTCCCCTCTTGGTGGATAAGAGGCCCGACATGTATTCTATTGAGATGGATTCCCATGGCCTATCGGGAGTAGGAAGAGGGGTGTACATGCCCTATTTCTTAGTGATCGGTTTGGAAATAGCACAGGTGGTGCAAGACCTGATATACTTGTCGAAATCCTGTCAAAGTTTCAGCCAGTAGAAATGTTTCTGCAACATTGCCACTGTCTTTTTGATGCCAAAGTGTCCTTCCACCCGACTGTAGTGAGATTCCCAAATAAGCTTCGCACAACAACCCATATTGAATATGGAAATTAGTGACCACTGAGTTTGTGCCCAACATTTGGTAGGTGGATGAGAATTCAGGTTCTGTTTCGTAGAGGTGGGGCCATCTCGAAGTCTCGTGGCCGCAAGAGTCTAGCACCATGGTGAGTGTCGCGACTGGAGGTCGGCTGAGGAAATCAACAACTCGATTGGTACTTCTTGTTTTATACTTGATGTTGAGGTGGAACTATTGTAAGTATGTGGACCACTTTTTATGGTGGTCATTCTGCAATTTTCCTTGGGTCTTCATGAACTGGAATGGCTTGTGATCAGTGTGAATGATTGTCTCCTTCCCAAGAATGTAATGTCTCCACTGGCAACAGGCTTTCACAATGGAGTACATTTCTTTGTCATAAGTAGGGTACTTAAGGAAAACATCTGATAGTGTCTCACTATTATATGCCATGGGGTGTCCATGTTGAGTGAGAATAGAACACACAGCATAGTCTGAATCATATGTCTCGATCTCAAAGGGATGTTGAAGGTCTGGTAATGAAAGTATTGGGGATAAGCACAAATGCTTCTTCAATTCATCGAAGGCTTTTTGTTGGGACAGGACCCACACAAATTGTGCCTTACCCCCACCCCTGGTTACTCGATTGAGGGCCCATGCGATATGAGAGAATCCCAACACGAACCTGCGATAGAAATTGGTGAGGCCCAAGAAGCTTCGAAGTTCAATACATCAACTTCTCGGGGTCGTAACGTTTGCATACGATCTTCATTTTAGGCGCACGATATCCCATTGGAAAGGCATCATCGAGGAGATTCATTTTGGGGGATCCGTCAGAGCCTTCAATTATCATTGAGAAGCTAGATCCTAAAAAACCTTCATTTAGGCCCTCAAAATGGCCCCAAAAGTAAAAATCTACTAAAAATAGTAAATTGCCAAAATTGTCAGAAAAATGTTTTGAGAAAGTTGGAAAAGGTGGGTGGACACCGATATCCATTTGGATCAATCCTTCCTCTTTAAGAAGCAATGGTCTCCATTGCCTTGATTTCCCCCATCAGATGAGGAAATTTCTGCTGAAATTGGCCTCGAGTGAGCCACTTGCCTTGGTGCAGGAGATGCCCTTCTTTGACGACTCGATAAAGTTGGATACTTTGTTGTTGAGTTCCCTTGATCTGTGTGTCAGAAATATGATCATTGTATTCTTGTTTCATATAGTCAGGGTTGAGATATTTTTATTTCAACTGCTCTTCTGTCTCTGAGGTGTCCAATAATGGTGGTAAATATGGTCGAAGGAGAGCCACGTTGAAGAATGTGTGTAGGCCAAGAAAAGGGGGAATGTTGAGCTCAAAAGCATTGTCACCCACAGCCTTGGTGATGGTGTACGACCCATAACGGAGTGGGCTAAAATTTTGATGGGGCCCTATAAGGCATTATTTCTACAAGTGCAACAAAACTTTGTCTCCCACCTGAAACTTATGTGGCACCCGATGTTGATCATGGCACTGCTTGTACTTGGAATTAGAATTTTGTAGAATATGTTGAACCTATTGGCAGATGTTTTGGATCTTCTCAATGAACCAGGTGGCTTTGTCAGCTTCTGTTGGAGTAGGGATGAGTCGACTGAGGTGGTCACTAGGGGTAGTGCAACATCCATGGGGCCCAATGGTTGGAATCCCAACCCCAACTGAAAGGGATTGTGGCCAGTTGAGCTATGCAGCACTCGATTGTAGCTATGTTGGAAATAGGGAAGAATCTCATCCCATGTGTGGGGGTGTTTCGAATTGTACATGCACAGGATATGTACGATCATATGATTGACGACCTAAGTTTGGCCATCTATATAGGGGTGGAAGGCAGTGGATTTGGTGAGCTTGGTATCCATTAATGACCAGAGGCTCAACCAGAATGTGTTGAGGAATCGACTGTCACGGTCTAATATAATGGTTTGTGGGATCCCAAAATGTACCCATAATCTTTCAAAGAAGAGCTTGGAAGTGGCTTCTATTGTGATGTTCTTCTTGCAAGCGGCTAGAATCACCATCTTGGAAAAGCAATCAACAACCACAAAAACACAGTCATTTCCCCTCTTGGTGTACAGGAGGCTCGACATGTAGTCTATTGAGATGGATTCCTACAACCTGTCAGGAGTAGGCATAGGGGTGTACAGGCCCTGTTTCTTAGTGATTAGTTTGGCAATAGCATAGGCGGTGTAGGACCTGATATACGTGTCGATATCCTGTCGAAGTTTCGGCCATTAGAAATGTTTCTGCAGCACTTCCACTGTCTTTTCGACACCAAAGTGTCCTTCCACCTGACTGTAGTGAGCTTCCCAAATCAGCTTCGCACACTCGCTTGATGGAATGCAGATATGGACCAAATGGCTCAACAACCCATCTTGAATATGGAAATTAGTGACCACTAAGTTGGTGCCCAACATTTGGTAGGTGGTGGATAATTCAAGGTCTGTCTTGTAGAGGTGGGGCCATCTCGAAGTCTCATGGCCGCAAGAGCCTAGCACTGTGGTGAGTGTCGCGATTGGAGGTCGGCTGAGGAAATCAAAAACTCGGTTAGCACTTCATGTTTTATACTTGATGTTGAGGTGGAACTGTTGTAAGTATGTGGACCACTTATGATGGCGGTCATTTCGCAATTTTCCTTGGGTCTACATGAACTGTAGTGGATTGTGATCAATGTGGATGATTGTCTCCTTCCCAAGAATGCAATGTCTCCATTGGCAGCAGGATTTCAAAATGGATTACATTTATTTGTTGTAATTAGGGTACTTAAGGACAACATCTCATAGTGTCTCACTATGATATTCCATGAGGTGGTTGTGTTGAGTGAGAATGGCACCCACAGCATGGTCTTAAGAATATGTCTCGATCTCAAAGGGATGTTGCAGGTCCGGTAATGAAATTATTGGGGATAAGCACAAACGCTTCTTCAATTCATCGAAGGCTTTTTGTTGGGATAGGACCCACACAAATTGTGCCTTACCTCCACCCCTGGTTACTTGGTTGAGGGCCCATGTGATATGAGAGAATCCCAACATGAACCTGTGATAGAAATTGGCGAGGCCCAAGAAGCTCGAAAGTCCAGTGAGTGTGGTTGGGGCTGGCCAGTCACGGATGACCTGGATCTTGGTTGGATCTACATGCACACCATATCGATCAATGATGTATCCTAAGTAATGGACCTTTTCCATGCCGAAGGAGAATTTTTCCAAGTTTTCATATAGTTTGTGTTGTTGCAAGGTGTGCAGAACCTGTTGAATATGCTACAAGTGTTTCACCCAAGTCTTGCTTTATATGAGGATGTCATCCAGATACACCACTAAAAAAGTATTGGTGAAAGGTCATAGGATATCTTCCATCATCCTCATAAAATTTGTTGGAGCATTTGTCAAACCAAAGGGCATGACCAACCATTCAAAAAGACCTTCTTTTGACTTGAAGGCGGTCTTCCATACATTTGTTTGTTCTATTGGGACCTAGTGCTAGCCAGACTTCATATCAATGTTACTGAAGTATTTGGCCCTCTTGAGTTGATCAAGGAGGTCATCAATTCGGGGAATCGGGTACCGGTTTCAAACTGTGATTTTATTCAGGGCTCGGTTATCAATGCAGAGTTTTCAAGTCTCATCTTTCTTCTACACCAACATGATTGGGCTCCCACAAGGCGATGATATGGGACATATGTGCCCCTTGTGGAGCAGTTCTTGGTTCTGCCTCTTGATCTCCTCGTTTTCTAATAGAGAGCAGCAGTAGACTGGTCCATTGGGTAGTGGTGCGCCTAGGGTTAAATTGATGGGATTCTTGACCTGGCAGTGCATAGGTACCCCAGTAGAAGAGGAGAATATATCTGAGTATTCTTCCACGACCTTATCCACTTGCTTATTTTGTGCGGAGATCTCAACCGCGGAGGCCCTGGATGTGGTTGTGATATTTTGCTCACTCTAAGAGTGAATCGTGAAGAAGACAAATTTCTCGGTCTGAGAGATGACCTTCCTGGATTTCTTGGAAGAGATCAAGGAAATAGCACTAGGAGGGACTGCCTCAGGTATCCTGTACAATTTCTTGTTCAAAGTAATAATAACATTACGAGGCCTAGAATCATATACAGTATGATGTTTCCATAAATAAGGTTGGCCCAAAAGAACATTACAAAATTCGAGAGGAGAAACATCACACAATACCTCGTCTTTGAAAGGCTTGATGTCGTATGACAGTCGGCATTGTTGGTTGACGTGGAGATCACTTCCTTGGGGGAGCCATCCAATGATGTAGGGTTGTGGGTGCAGCATTATCGGCAGGGTCAGCCGCTTGATGGCCTTTGCTGAGATGAGGTTCTTATGGCTACCTCTATCAACGATGAAGTGCAGCGGGGTGCCTTTTACCCACATCTGTGAATGGAAGAGGTGCTCACCTTCTTCTGGCTCATCTGGTTCACCAGGATGGATATTGGTGGCAGCAACGGTGGCACCGGGTTCCTCATCAATGATCTATCCTCCCCTTTCTATTTATTACTCAGAGTAAGAACCTGCATATGATTCATAGGCTTTCACTTCGGCCACCATTGAATGCTTTGAGCAGCAATCAATAGTGTTATGCCAAGGGATCTTATGGAAGTCTCACCACTTCTCGATATCTTTCTTTTTCTTTTTGGTGTCCTTCTTTGCTTGTGGCTTGGACTGGTTGTCCTGATACTTTCCCTATTTTCTCTATCCTTTGTTTTGTGGGTTGGGGCTACCACTTCCTAGATTTTTTTGTGACGGGTTCCCATGACCAAATTTCCGCATCTTTTGTTTGAGCTTCTGCTCAATTTTGACGGTATATTGGTAGGTCGTGCCCAACAACGAGATGTACAGAAATTTCATTTCGGTCTGGATGTATCTATGTAGAGCACCATGATACTTGAGCACCATATGTCACTCTAAATCTTTGATACCCATATTGGTGTGCAAGGTATGAAATATATTTGTGAACTTTGGCACTGCTTGGTCTCTTTCTTGCCGCAGTGTGGTCCATTTGGTATACAAGTCGTCATAACTTCCGACAGGGTAGTATTGTTCCTCAATAGTATCCCTGAAGGATTCCCATGTGGTCACGACTATAAATAATGAGGGTTCCTATGTTTCCTTTTGCTCACAGAAAGTTTCCCACCAATATTTGACATGGGGAACGGCTTTGAGGAGTGAAAAAATAATCTTTTCTCTATTCAAAAAGTTATGGATAGAAAAATACCCTTCTATTATATTCAAACACTTGTCTACAACATCTTCATCTATCTAACCTTCAAATATAGTAATATCAAAGTTTATTTGTACCTTGAAAGGGGCGGAGCCTCCGCTCGAGGAAGGTGTGTCACTTGTTGGTAGTCGCTGAAGGATTTGTGCAAAACTATCCATCATCTCATTCCTTTGTTGCATGAGTGCTTCCTCAAGAAACATTTGGAAAGGATATAATATCTGGTCATCTTTATTTTCTCCTACCATGAGAGGTTGCTTGGGCATTCGATAACTTTTGTCCTCAAGAGAAACAAGCTCGAGACCCAATTCTTTGTACCTTGACCTCGTTGGGGACATGCATTAAGATGACAAGGAGAAGACTGCTATGATACCACTGATCCAGATTTTATGAGCTGAATGAAATGAATGCATATTATTAAAATATTCTTAACACATAATAACAGAGATACAGTAAAACTGGTTTTCTATTCAATAAGGAAATAAGTTGAAACTGTAAAATACAGCAGAAAACAAGCTTGCTGGAATGGTGGTGGCTTATCTCTGAGAAGAGATGTGAAGGTTGCACTCATTCGCAAGAAGATCATTACAATGAGGCTCTGAAGGCCTTTTTACAATAAACAGGAATGACAAAAACCATATACATCCAAAAACCTAACCCTAAGAGATGAAGCGCCAAAATTCATGTGGGCCCCGTTTGGGTAAGTTCGTACATCAACTTACAGGGGTCATAACTTTTGCATATGATCTTCGTTTTAGGCTCACGATAGCCCATTGGAAAGGTATCATTGAGGATATTAGTTTTTTGGGCTCAATTAAAGCCTTTTATTATCATTTAGAATCACTATCCCGAAAAACCTTCATTTAGGACCTCAAAATGGCCCCGGAAGTTAAAAACTGCTAAAAATAGTAAATTGTCAAAATTGCCAGAAAATTGTTTCGAGCGAGTTGGAAAAGGTGGGTGGCCACCGATATCCACCTGGATCAATTTCATATCAATTGAATATTTATTGTGACACAACTTTTAGAACCTTTCAAACCTAACATGGGTAAAGAAAACAAAGAGAACTTGGAATACTAAAGGGCTATCAATGATCAACTTCAAAAAGAGAACCAAAACTTGAAGGAACATGTCCATATTTTTAACTAGAGGATGAGAAACAATTTACTAAATTCCAAGACTCCCTCACTATGGTTATGGTATATTGGGACAAGAGTTGAGTTTATCTTTTGACACTTAGGATAGAAGGTCATCCAAATGGATAACTAGCAGGGGGACAAGCTCACTCGGATAAAGAATCAACGAAAAAATGGAGATAGTAAATAAGGAGGGGGGCATGGAAAATCTCTAAGAAACTATACAAGAGCACCAGTAAGCAAGGACACCTTCCATTACCACTATTGAAGCCAACACCATGACAAAGACAACTCTAGAAATATCACCTTCCTTACACTTTTCTCAACAACATTTTGGTGAATTTGAAAAGAATACCAAGGGCATTGGCTCAAGATTATTAAGGCATAAAGGCTACAATGGAAAAATGTTAATAAAGAGAAGATAAGGCATCCTAATATCCATTGTATATGCACAAAGGGTCAAGCATGAAGGCCTAGTTTTCAATGAAAAAAATTAAAAGGCCACAAACAAACAGACCACATTTGTGAAGGAAAAGAACATGGAATAATTTTCCTACTCATTATAAGAAAGAGTATAAATAGATGAAGGTGGTATCCCATTACCAAATCAATCTTCTAGGGAAAAAAGGAGAAGAAAACCAAGAGGTTTACATCATATAATACATCCCTTGTTTGTCACTCCTATAAGAAGAAAGGCCATAGCACTGATAATTATTGGTACTCAAGGGAATGTTCATTCTATGGGAAGAAATACCATTCAGTGGAATATTGTTGGGAGAATAAATCCAAGTGCCACAAGCCAGATTGATTTTAGAGGATGAATGGCAAGAAGAATACAAAAATGAACTTAGAGGCATAGTCAAGCATTCCATGTAGAAGCAGAAACAAATTTTTCCACCACTACAAGTTGAGTGGACATTGGGAAGCGAAGTGTTGATGACTTCATCCAAGGGTATTTTTTTGGGCTAGGAAAGAAGAGGATGGATAGAGAGACATGAAAGCATTTTAACCAAATATTTTTGAAATAGACTGAACATCCATTTGAAGTTGGTTTTCCCATTTGAATTTCTAGGGTAAACATGGTGTCCATTGTGTCTTGAAATGATCTAATATTTATATGTGATTGTGCTCTTTGTATTCATGTTTTAGTTCTAATTTTAATGGTTGTCAATGAATAATGTAAGTGTAAATGAGAGGATATATAATTAAACTTGTGGATTTACTTCATTATTGGTTTTTTTTTGTTTAATATAGAGTATCACAACTCTGTTACTACCATCATATGATGCATTTCTAGTCCCATAGATCGATGGTCTCCATCTTAGAGCCCTTGCACTTGTATAGGAGTTTCTAATTTGGTTCAATTATAGATATTAGGTGAATTTCTCTTTACTTTATATTTTAATTCCCCCCATAGTCTGGAATTTCACTTTCCCTAGTCAATTTCCCACTAGGCTGGTCGATTTCACATTGGACTATGTCGTTTTCATTTCCCTAGATGAATTCACATTGTCACATTGGCCTGGGTCGATTTAATTCTTCCTCTGTCAATTCAATTCCTTCCCTAGCTTATTTAACTCTACCTGGTCGATTCATCATCCACCTAATCAATCCCTCACCTATCTGATCATTTTTTACCCTACCTGAGCGTTGGATGATTCACATGGGCCTTAGGGCCATTTTCTTATAGAAGTAAGGTCGTACACAACCGTATGATGGTCGTATGGACCGTAAGCACCTCCAATAGTCTACACGTTTTAGTTTCATGGGGTCTTGAGGTTGTACGCTACTTTAGTGGGTTTTTTCACTACTACCTTTGACTCTATGTTGAGAGATTTGTTGTAGACAACATTTTTTTTAGTAAATCAACCTATAGCCGTCAATTTAATTTGTTAAACAATTCTCATGCAATATTAATTCACTCCCTCAACCATTTTGTTGAGAATTATGTTATCTTACTCAAAATCCTTAGTAAATTAAACCTAATATGTTTTTATTTCCTATAACAATCATAGGATTGTGGATAAAGGTACTATTTTAAACCTTGGGCAAATGTGGGGTTGAATTGGTACATTGGAACCATAGTCAAATTACTTACGGAATCAATTCACATGCTTTGTTATTCCATAGTTTGACACCCATTAAATTTATAGTATGTACGCACAACAATGAGAGGAGATGAGGTGGGATCGTATCAAGGCAAGTGGATGGCCATTGAGATGAATTTTATTTGCATCAAA
>JZKD02S1690306.1:541073-600356 GCA_000966675.3 Picea glauca
ATCACATAATACTCCTAGCACACAAATCTAATGGCTGCCAAGCATCTGCACAATTTAATACAGAAACAATACAAGAAAACCTGGAATGATGCCAATCTATGATGCCCACTGATCCAAGGCTCTCCAAGCCCTACACTGCTCTACTCCAGTAATGTTCGCTTTGCAAGCGTTCCGCCAATATCTCCTAAAACGCTTACAAACTCGATTCGGTGAACTACTGCAATCCCCGATTTGTAGAGGTCCCTGCATGATGTTTAGTGGGGCCTCGCGGGACAACCTGTGCTAAAACCGAAGAGGTGTCTGCTTCCACAGTTACACGAAACCCTCCTTGCACTTGTAGATTTGACGATCGGCCTCCTCTGGAAAAATTCCACAAATACCCTGTACAAGCGAATATGCCTCCAAAATCTCTCTAAGATGAAATCAAACACCACAATGAAATCAAATGAGAACTCCAGATGAATTCTCCTCTTTGTTTAGCTAGGGTGGATATTGCACCACCGAAACTAAACTAAGATGGAAGGGTTTTTCTAAACCCTAATGAAACAATGGCTCCAAGAGCACTCCAAAATGAGAGATCCAATCATAATGCTAAAGAGAAGCGTCACCCCTCAATTTATCCTTTCTTTAGACCTTCTAGATCTTTTCCTTTTTGACCAAATCAAACCTTCACTTTATTTTCCCTCCAATTCCATTTAAATATAATTATTTATTTGATTTAATGTCACTTTTAGGATTTGTCATTCATGTAACCTAGTGACACCAAATAAATCTCCTTAACTCCCTTTTTCCTTGTTGACTATAGCATACATGAGTGGTATACACTATCGAGTCATCTTCCCTCACGATCAATTGGAAGGGGACATTACAATCCTCCCTTCCCAAGATTGCTTTTTCTCAAACAAATCCATATCAGGGTGTTGTAATATCTGCTATCCTTCCTAGGTAACATCTTCTGTGGACAATCCTCTCCATACAACCAAGTACTCTTGAATGCTCCCGCTCCTCAACTTTCATTCCCTGACATCAACAATCCTCTCTGGAGCTAGGACCAATTGTCCTTCCTCATCTAGTGGAGGAAGATCTGCTGAAGTGGTGACCTGCTGTCCTAATGCCTTCTTGAGGCATGACACATGGAAGGTGTTGTGGATATTTCTACCCTCTGATAGCTCCGACTTGTATGCTACTTCCCCAACTCTCTTTATCACTCTTTAGGGTCCATAAAAGCGAGGCTTTAACTTCTCTGCACCACTCTTCTTTAGTGACGACTGCATGTAAGGATGTAACCTCAAAGATGTGTTCTACCCTGTGCCTATCAACATACATCTTCTGCTGATTCTGAGTGGCCTACAAATTATTCTTCATGAATCTCAAGGTGTCTTGACTTTCCTGCAACTAGTCTTTTTCCTTGGGAGCTTTGCTTTCTCCAAATGCCAAATCCACAAAAGATGGAGTGTCATAGCCACACAATGCCTTGAATGGGATCATTCCGATGGACATGTGATGAGTGGTGTTTAGTAATGCTCCCCAAGATGCAATGACTTTATCCATGTTTGCTGCTGCCCTGACAGATAATTCCTCAGGTACCCCTCAATCCATTTTTTTACTATTTCGGTCTACCTGTCTGTCTAGGGGTGATAGCTAGTACTAGGTGTCAACTCTGTCCTGGATAACCTGAACAAGTCCTTCCAAAATGAATTGAGAAACCTTCCATCCCGGTCACTGATTATGTTCCCTGGAAGACCATGGATTTTGAACACCTACCTGAAGAATATATCTACTACCTGAGATGTGCTGTACTTTGTAGGAATGACAAAGAATTGTGAATATTTAGTCAATATGTCCACTACCACGTATATATAGTTCCTACACTGTATATTTTGAAATCCTATGGTGAAGTTCATGGAAATTCTATCCCACTTCTGCTCCAGAATCGATAATCGCTGAAGTAGTCTTGCAGGATGTGTGAACTATGACTTGTTTTGCTGGCAAGTCACTGCAGGATGTGTGAACTCTAACTTGTTCTATTGGAAAGTCATGCAATCCCTCACATAACGAAGTACATCCCTCTTGAGACCCTTTCACGAGAATATCTCCCTCACTTTCCTGTAGGTCTTCAGATACCCCTGGTACCCTGCCAGTGGTGCGTCATGTACTTCCATCAAAATCTTATCCTTGAGTGTGGAATTAGGGACAGGATAGATCTTGTATTTGTAGTAGATGATGTCATCCACTACCTTGTACCTGTCATCCTAAACATCGTCCTCCATCAGCTCACAACCAAAGGCATTCTTGGAGTATTCCATCAAGAGAATGGACTTCCAATCTGTTGATATCTCTTTCATGGAGAAGGCTACATGTCTCTTGGATAAGGCATCAACAACTATATTATTCTTCCCCTTTACATACTCAATATCAAAATCATATGCTTGCACCTTATTCACCCATTTCTGCTGCCTCTCATTCAGGTCCCGCTGCTCCAAGAAATATCTCAAGCTATTGTGGTCAGTCCTAACCACAAAGCATCCTCCTATCAAGTACTGTTTGAATTTTTCTAATGCATGCATGATGGACGACATCTCCTTATCATAGATCAGATGGAGCTTCTCGAGCTCCCTTACATTTTTTTTCTTGAAAGCTATTGGGTGTCGGTTCTACATCAATACTGGTCCTATCCCCTCTAAACTGGACGTGTCACACTCTAGGACAAAAGGCTGCGTGAAATCTGGGAGCGCTAATACTGGGCAAGTGCTCATCACCCTCTTCATTCTTTTGAATTCTACCTGTGTGTCCTTTGACCATCGAAACACTCCCTTCTTGGTGAGGTCTTTCAATGGAACAACCAATTGCGAAAATCCTTTCAAGAAGCGCCTGTAATAAATGCATATCCCAAAGAATCCTCGTAGATATGTGAGTGTCATGGGGGTGGGCCAGTATAATATGGTCTAGATATTCTCATGATGCACCTTTACTCCCTCAACACCAATCATGTTCCCTAGATAGAGGATCTTTGTGAACACGAACTCACACTTTGCCTCCTTGGAAAAAAGCGACTGCTCCTCCATAGTGCTGAGAATCTTGTCCACATGCTTTAGATGTTCCTCCCATGTTCTACTGTAGATCAAAATATCGTCAAAGAACACCAGTAAGAATTTCCTCAACTATTTGTTGAAGATATGGTTCATGCATGACGAAAAGGTAGCTCGTGCATTAGTCAACCCGAAGGGCATGGCTAGAAACTCATAGTGCTCATAGTGACACCTGGATGTTGTTTTATGGATATCTTCCTCTCTGACTCGAATCCAATGGTGTCCTGATCGTAAATAAACCTTTGAAAAGTACACTGTCCCATTCATCTCGTCGATTATCTCATCAATCCTAGGTATTGGATATCGATTTTTGATGGTATTCTTGTTTAGTGCCCTGTAGTCTATGCACCTCCTCATAGTGCCATCTTTCTTCTTCACCAGTACAACTGACAAAGAGAAAGGACTAGAGCTAGGTGTGATATGTCCCATCTCTAGAAATTCCTTTATGGCCTTCTCTATTTCATCCTTGAATCTATTTGAATGCATGTAGGGGGTGGTGATCACGGGCTTCAACCCCTCTTCTAGCTCAATGTCATGCTCAAATCCTCTGTCAGGTGGTCTCCCTGCTGGAAGTGGCTCAAACACTCTTTCATGCTTTCCAAGTAATGCTTGTATATCTATAGGGTAATGTTGGCGATCATACACTTTGCTGTGCAAGCCACGTCCCCGTGTCTAAAAAGGGCCTCCATGCACTAGTTAGACACGATCCTGGGAGCACCTATCGAAATACCTATTAGGATGAATCCCTATCCGCCCTTGTCCTGGAAATCCATCCTCATGTCCCTATAATTCATGCAAATATATCCCAATGAGTACAACCACTAAACTCCTAGCACCACATAATCTTCTAAATCCATGACATAAAAGTCATTGGTCAATGTATAGTTTCCCAATGTTACTTCCAATCCCATGATCCTTTGAGTACACATCATGTTGTACCCATCCACTACTACCACATTGAATCCTTCGAAATCCTTTGTAGGGATTTTTCTCCTAGTGACAAGTGCAACATCAAGGAAGTTGTGGGTGGCTCCACCATCAACCAATGTTGTAACCCTCTGTCCCTACACAATACCTATGACCCTGAAGGTGTAATATTTAGGGACTCTTGAAAGTGTGGCAATGGCCACTCCCTTGGGGCTATCCTATAATGACGCTTGTTCTATAGCATGCGATGGCTCACCGCTGTCTTGTTCAATACCCTCATCATCACTGTCATCCTCCTCATTAGAAACTACCTCAATATAATGGACTTTACCTTTTCCCATACATTGGTGACCCGATTCCCATGACTCCTTGCAACTATAGCAAAGATTCTTCCTCCTTAGTTCTCTCTGAGTCTCCTCATCCATCTTGTTCTTCATTGTCCATGGCTTCTGGGGAAACTTCGTCTCCTTACCCCCTTGAGGGGTTAAGGGTTTTGTTGGCACCTTCTTAGAGACTGTGTCCCTCATGTACTGGGTTCGCATGATGTAATCTTGCAATGTGGTTCAACTAGACTCTCTGTGAATAACATCACCAACCTTTGTTGAGAAATATCTGTCACCATAACTACCATCCTCTGAAAATATGTGATGTATGTTTCTGGTGTACTTGTCTATCTCAACTACGCCAACTCCGTGAAGTGTATCTCATGGTCCTTCTTGTCAAACTTGTCCATCAAAATATGAGTCAAGTCCATACATGAAGTGATGCTGGCATTCCCTAATGTCACCAACCCATGATACCACAATTTGTGAGCTTCTCCTTCCAGGTGAAGGGTGGCATACTTAATTGCTTTTTCCTTGATCATTGGGTTAAGTTGGAGGTAAGTGTCCAACTTATGTACCCATTCTCTAGCCGTGCTCTTGGCAGACCCATTGAAGGGTGGGATAGTCAACCTTCCCACCTTGCGCATGAGGTCAAAGTTCTGTTGGCTCCACGCTCCTTTATTCCACTCCCTAGGTCTGTACTGCTGTTTAAGGTCGCAAAAGTCATTATAGGAAACTTTCTCATGGATATCTTCATCTATCGTCTCATACTCCCCATATGAGGTGTTAATATCAAGACCCTAATTCGATTTCTCTTGTACTCCTGTAAGATTCCCTGTCAATAACTGTGGTAATAAGGGCCTATGGATCCTTAGGCTCCCGCTCTAAGCTAGGGTACGGTTATTTCTACTCTCCGTGTGTATCCTGTCACCCCAATAGGATGCACTAGGTCCACCCTGACCTGAACCATTAGTATTCCCACTTTGGCCCACCATTTGTGTGAGCACCTCAAAGGCCTGTTGCTAGAACCTTGCCATCTCTACATGTCTTTGGGATGCCTCATTCTGTCCCTTGACCAGATCTTTTAATATTTGGAGAATAGTCCCTTCATGGTTGTCTCCCATGCTTCCCTCTGGATCTGACTCTGTTTGGTTTGATTATGTTTCTCTTTCCAGTGACTCTTGAGAGGAATGTCCTCCACACCCCTTTCTCCTAGGCATCAATGTAGTCACAGGATGGCATAACCACTATCTATGATACCATTGTAATTTCCCCAACTAGGATAGGTGGGAATATTATGCTTTCCGTCCTAAAATTATTATTTCTTCTTATGTGAATGTGCCAAACAATTGTATAATGGTGTTGTTAACTTCTTACAAACACTTTTCTCAAATAACAGTATTTTAAAACATATTGCATGCATCCATTACAAAGAAAATAGAGAAGATAGCCATGGAATCTTATTATGGATGAAAACTCCCAAAATCAATACAATGATATCTAATGGCTGTAATGACAACTGGTGAATAGTCCTAAGCACACAAATCTAATGGTTGCTAGGCAGCTACACAATCTACTACATAAACAATACGAGAAAACATGGAATGATGTCAATCTATGATGTCCACTGATCCAAGGCTCTCCAAGCCCTACACTGCTATGCTCTAGTAATGTTTGCTCTGCAAGCAACTCTCCAATCTCTCTTGAAACCCTCGCAAACCCGATGCAGGGAATTACTACAATCCATGATTCATAGAGGTCCCTGCAAGATGACTACGAGACGTCTAGCGGGGTCTTGCGAGACAAATTGTACTCAACTCGTGGGGGTGTCTCATTCCACAGTTATGTGAAACCCTCTTGGCACCTACAGATTTGACGATCAACCTCCTTCGAAAAATGCTGCAAATACCCTACGCAAGCCGATATACCTCCAAGATCTCTCCAGGATTAAACACAACACCATAATGAACTCAAATGATGACTCCAGATGAATCCTCCTCTTTGTTTAGATAGGGTGGATATTGCACCACCGAAGCTAAACTGAGATGAAAGGGTTTTTCTAAACCCTAATGAAACTATGGCTCCAAGAGCACTCCAAAATGAGATATCAAATCATAATGCTAAAGAGAAGGGTTACCCCTCTATTAATCCTTCCTTCGAACCTTCTAGATCTTTCCCCTTTTTGACCAAATCAAACCTTCACTTTATTTTCCCTCCAATTCCATTTAAATATAATTATTTATTTTATTTAACGTCACTTTTAGGATTTGTCATTCTTTTAACCTAGTGACACCAAATAAATCTCCTTGACTCCCTTTTTCCTTGTTGACTATAGCCTACGGGAGTCGTATAGGCTATTGGGTCATCCTCCATCATGATCAATTGGAAGGGGACATTACACCATGTTGATGAAATACCATATCCCTAACACATTTGATTTGAAGGTGTGAACCCCTAATGCAATTGTTGAATGAATTTGAATAAGAAATATAATTGAGTTGAAATGGATCATTGTATAATATGTCATCTATTATGGTACTTTTTGGGTGGTAAAATTGGGGCTATTGGCTTGTAGGGCTCATTTTATGGGAAAGTTATGCTTTGGTGGTTTTGGGTACAAAAAATTACGAACCCTATTTGAAACATCAATTGACATTTTTGGGGATAAAAACTTTGTGAACAAAGTTCTGGCCCTATCAACGTTGTTCTACACATTGGGAGCTTTTGAACGATGTGAACATCACCTCAATTGGAGTTCGTATGAGGAAGTTTTTCTTCCCACAAGTTGAAATATCCCGTTGACCACCATGATACCTAGTGGATTTTAGATTAGTGCCCATTACTCACACATGTGGAGATACTCATGTGGATTTTCAAGAATATTTTAGAGGGTCTAAGACCCCAAGCCTAATCAGGAGTTGAGACATGCAAAAAAACTAACTAAAACACCAGATGACTATTAGACCATGTTAAATATTGGACCGCTAGGAAAGGAAGGGACTCCATTCTTATTGTATTGTTTATTGTTCCATAGTTGAGCAAAACATTTGGGAGTGGAATATTGAATCCAAACATAGGAAGTACAAGATATTGTAAAAGCCATACATGGCACAATGTCTATGGAAACTCTATAGTAAGTGCACTTTCTTTTCATTTGCATTTCATAATTGAGAAGACAATAGTATGCTATAGGTCTCACCTTTTAGCTAGTATTTTCTTGTATTGGGGTTTCTCAAGGTACATCTTGTGTTCATTGTGTGGATGGTGTGTTATTTTCTTAACTTTTTTCATTCCAATTTACATTTATTTCAATATTTGGTGTGTTAAGCTAATACTAATAAATATAAAATTTAAAGTAAGCACTACATAATAAGGGATTATATAATATTGTCATACTTGAAGTGAAAAATTGTTATAGTGGAATATCCATGACAGTTTAAAGATCATATTGGTATTAGAGTAGCTTTCTTTGAGATTTTTTAATCGGAAGTTGTAGAATCCAAGAATTAGCAGAAGAAAGATGTCTTAAAACCTTGACCATGGAAAATGAGTACAATAACAATCAATAGGATGAGTTAGAGGAGAGTTTTTTAACACTGTAAGCACAAGTCATTGACATCTCTAGCAACATAGCCATCCTCACGATAGTGCTAGGGAACAAGTTTGGAGATTTTGGGAGGTTTGGTAACTCTAACTGAGATGCTAGCTCAGACATGAAATGTGGAGACAACAAAGACTTAGAAAAGGAGTTGAAAAAATATCTAGAGAAAAATAGACAAAGTTCTAGTGTTGTTATAGCAACATTTGCCCCACCCCATGCAATCTTGCACAGAAGGCCTTTTTCCATTTCCCCATCCAGACTTTTAATCCCTTTTTGCAAATCCCAGAGATAAAAATACATTTTTTTCCACATATACACACCTTGCCTACTACATAGCATGCATATATGCAGGTTGCATCACTACAACCCGCGTACATCAGAAAATGTGCCCAAAAATGAAAAATGGTGTCAAGTTTCCATGTCACGATAGGAGAGCAATGATCCTTGGCCTTCCATATACTAGAAACGTTTTGACTCAGCCCTTCAGTTCCACTTGAAGGCTATAAATGGGCCAAATCCGAGCTATGGAAAAGAGGAGAAAGAATTCAACTTTGAGAGAAAAATTACTCTGGAGGCATTATTCACTTCAAATTGAGTCTGCATCCCTTTGTCCTTTAAGTATGAACACATTGTTCGACCCCCAAGCTCTTCCCTTATTGAGTGAGAACTCCATTGTCTCTCTTACATGAGCTTACCTTTGGTGGAGGATTGAAGTGGTGGAGGCCCAACTGGAAGGAACTTAGTTTCTCGGTTTCGAACCGTGCCAACACGGAAGTCTGTAACTCATTCACTTTTGTTGATCATATCTTAGTAGAAATACTCTTTTCTCGTACAATTGATATCTTGCAAATATTTGAATTATTATTCCATGGGCGTATTTGTTATGAATGTTAATGGATTATTCTATTGAATGTGCTAACATCATATATTATCACCATATGATTGCTTTGTTTGGTTGTTGAGGACTAGTTGCAGGTATATTGCTTTGGGTCAAATGCTCAACAGTGGACTTCATAAAATGTATGGACGAGGTAGAAATTTTATCTCGTCTTTCTAACATATTTTTTTATATAGCATACTTGAGAATAGAGTTGATTTTTGCAGTCATTTCCATCTGTTGTGGTTTTCCCCTAGCCATAGAGAGATTTTCCTCGTAACAGAATTGGCGACCATACTGGGGATTGAATCTTCTTTCTTGGGGTTTGGAGTGTTTTTCTTCTTAGATTTCTCTTGTTCATATTGAGTTTCTTGTCGTATGATTTCTTGACAACCTCTGTTCACTCTGGGTCTAAGTCTTTCAGCCTTGGTCTTAGCCTAGTTGTGTTTTTGACACATATATGTGGGTTTTTTCTTGACAGTCGCATATATACGCGTGCTGTCTTTCTACAAGCTGCGTACATACGTTCTTTTCCATTGAACAATCGTGTACATCAACCTCTTTTGCTTGATTTCTGGGTTTGGTGGTTGTTGGGTAGGTTTTGATGATTACTGAGTCTTCTTGGGTCTCTTTAGTGATTGTTAAGTGTTCGTGGGATGATAGGAAACTTGTCTTTGGTTGAATTTTTGGGCGGTGCCTTTCTCATAATATTTTCATTTTGATTGTCCATGTACATTGGGCTGGGTGTTTTGCTCCTTGGTATCCTATTTGAGTTGTCTCTTTCTATACACAATAGAGTCTTTATATATCAAGCTTCCGTTCATTCCATGCATTTTCGTTTTTATTATATTGAAAATACAAAAATATTAGGCATTTTGCATTGATTGACATTTTGATCTTTTGAGTCTTCACCATTTATCTTAGTGCATGTAAAGAAAGATTGCATTTTTATTTAGAATTGCAGAATTGAATTGAAAATTGCATTTTTAAGAAGCATATCATTTATGGAAAATTGAAGTTAGTACTTTGCATTGTATTCATATTTACTTTACTTGCTGAGTCATAACATCACTAGTTTCACGACCACACCTTTTGAGTAAGCACGACCATTAAAATTAACACTATAATTTAAAATTGATTAGTAACGATTTTATTTTTAGGGTGCACAAACTAGCTTAGGATTTAGTGCCTTGGAATAGGATTTTGTGAGTAAACTTCTCCAAGGCTATTAAATCAACATATGTGTCTAACTAAGGGAGTCAAGAAATCCATTGTATAATTGGTAAGATCAGGAGGCTTCGTTTACACCAAAGTTAATAACGAGGTCACGCGAGGTCGGTTGAAGGGACATCCCCCTGATACCTTATTAGCATCAGATATATTTCTGGGGATCTATTCATATCTGGGGATTTTGCTAGTGCCCTTACCTCTGTGAGAGGCGGTGCTTTCAAGGTTTTGGGCTTTGCCACCCTACCCATACGGTGGAGCTGACTTACGACTGGTCACATGTGCATTAGTTATACAGTGGTTTCTTAGTTTCTTGACTTAGGTACCACATAGGTTACTTGCAGGGGTTATTCTAAAGGTACCCTGGGTCAGATAAGGGTCAAACAACACACAATCTTTATGGACGATTACCTTTTTGGGGGGATCTGACCGACTAGTTTTTAAGCCCATGAGGGCCCTTATAACTAATTATGTTACCTCCAATCTTTAGTAGGGAGTCTTAGGCCCCTCTTGGGTGAGACATACCTTCTTTAGGGAGGGAGGCCCCTTTCAACCACTTTATCTTGTTTGTGTGCATATTGGTTGTTTGATTATTTTTGGTGTGCTCTTTGATTACTAGTTGACCTTATGATTTGTTTTCATATCTTGAGTCTTAAGTCATCGTGGAGTCGGACCAACTTCCCCACCGGTCTCGCCGCTTTTTACCATTACCACCATATTTCAAGTCTTTTCCTTCTAAAAGGTGTAGAGTTATTAGACGTGGTACACACACCTCCACTTCTAAGACTTGTGATTCTACAAGGCTGAGTATTGAACTTAGTCATTAGAATACTAGGAGCCCCTCGACTCCCACAACTACTATAGTTAATGACACCCCTTCGACTCCTGCAAACACAATGGTTGTAGTGTCGGAGGCACCTATCATCATCGATGCTCATCCTATAGTAAATTCTCAACCTATTTCCACGAACCCATTTGGGTCTCTTGGTCACTCACTAGGCTATAATGTTCAGTCCATCCCTATGGCCTCTAGTCCTTTCTCCTATGGTATGCCAAATTTTACATCATAGTTTTCAAAATCCATCCCAGCTGCTGGCCCTAATGCTAGCATTAGACTTGGGGGAACAAATCCTCCTTATACTCCATTCTCGTTTGGTGGCTCTCAGATCCCTCAAACGACTCTTACTATGGTAGGCATTCCTTATTTTAACCCCAAGTCTAATCCTGTTTCTTCTGGGTGGAGAAACCAACCTAGAGGACATGATTTTTCTCAAGTTCCATCCTATACCCTCACCTCCTCAATGCCGATTCCAACCAACACATTTGGCATGATGAATTCACCTTTATCCTCTAGATTCACACCTGGAGGAGGTCGGTTTCACACCTTGGGCAACCCCCAACCCGGAGCCACTCCGGCTGGGGGTAATTTTTATAACCCCCATCAGAACATTCCTACTAGAATGATGCCCAACCAAACTCTTATGAATAATCCTGGAGGAGGGTCTTACAATCCCTGATAGGGCCAAGGTGCTTACCAGAACCTTAGATGGGTTACAGTTCCTAAACACAATATTTCCAGGGAAATTGGGGCCAGATGCTAATCCAGTCTCCCTTTTATGGCCATGCTCAATCTGCCAGACTTGTCTAAGTTGATGAATGAAACTATGTGTCATGATCCTACATGGCCCCCCCGTTCCCACCAAGCTTCCTTCGGATATTCTGAAATTTGAAGGTAAGAATGGCAAGGATCCTGGTGATCACGTCACCACCTTTCACCTATGGTGCTCTTCAAATTCCATTAATGACAATTCCATTTGGTTAAGATTATTTCAACGCACCTTCATAGGGGTTGCCGTGAGATGGTATATTGAGCTACCTAGGGGGGAATATGGGACCTTTAGTCAGATGGTGCTAGTCTTCCTTAACCACTTTCAATTGCAAGTTCATTACGATGCTGGCCTAGAACTTCTGTCGACTTTATGCCAGGACAAAACCACTCATATCTCAGATCACATCCATGAGTGGCGTAGACGAAAGAGGTTGATCACAACCTGGATAACCCCATATTTCCTGTTAGAATGGTTCCTAAGTCCTTGCAACCTCCTATCTCGAAGGATGTTTCTACATCCAGGGTTACATTTGAGGAAGAAGCAATCTTTAAAGCCCAACAATTAGACCTTATATGCGCTTAGTCTGGAATGTTATACCAGATTCTTCCGGATGCATCGAGGTCAAACTATGACCCTAGACAAAAGCCCTGACCTCATGCCGATGGCATTGTAGGCTCTGGAAATGTGAAATCCACAGACTCGGTGACAAGACATTTGAAAGAGTTGTCTCTAAACCATTCTGTAGGAGGGCTAGCTTCGTTTGTATCTTCCAATCCCACTCAGTCGACGAATGTACATTTCGTGCAATCGTCGACCGACCCAAATGGAAACCAAGAACTAGGAGAGAATAAGAAGAAAGGACGTAATAATAATCGTAAGGGTGGGAAGAATAATAATAAACCCAATGAAAATGGTGATAATGAGAAGATGAATAATAATGATGGTGAGGGAAAGAAAGAAAGGCGTAAAGAAAAATTTCCCTATAAGCTCTGTATAGATGATCATCTTACTCATTTATGCCCTAAACTTGCGGAAGTTGCAAGGCTCTTATCTCTACCACCCACTGTGCTGATAAATCCTTTCCCACATAACTAGCACATGGCCTCAAGCTCCTCAAATGACTAAAATGTGGCCGATGGAAGACAAAACCCACTGACACAAGATGGTGACCATTTGTGCATCAATATGGTCAATTCTCAGGTTAATGTAGCCACTCGGTCTCACGATTATAGTTCTTCATAGAATGTACCTGGTCTAGAATCTCCTCATCCTCCTCCGGAGATGCCTTTACAGATCAAAAAACTAGAGCCATTGCCTCGTATTCTGAAAGGAGTACTAAAGTGCTCTACCCACAATCCAAATTCTAGATCTTCCCATAATTACTCTATTATTGAGGACTTGGGTCAAACCCCTTATGCGATGTCGGCCCTGGAGGTATTCTAGACATGTCCTTCACAAAGGAATGCCTTGCTATCTACATTAGGAGCTCTAGACCCTAGTGGCTCAAAAGTTATCAAGTTTGACATCACATATGTGAAGCTTCGCTTTCCTTACCATGTGGCATTCGAAATCCATGTGGGTTACTCGAAGTATACCATCAAACGTGCGGTTGTTAATGAAAGTGCTGCTACATGTGTGATGTCCTTGATTTATCAGAAAGACCTCGACTCTATGACTCTCTCTCAATCTCCGACCATGTTGACTGCTTTTGACGGTCGTTCCTTCTGCCCTCATGGTATTCTTCCTGCCTTTTCGGTCCAATTAGGTGGGAAGAAGGTAGAGGTGGATGTCGAGGTGGTTGATGCGCCACTCGATTATAACTTGTTACTAGGATGCAATTGGAATTATGCTATGAATGTTGTCGTATCATCTATCTTCTTCACTCTTTGTTTTCCTCACGATGGGAAGATCGTGACCGTCGACTAGTTATCCTTTGCACATGCTATCCCCAGTGCATCTGTTGGACCGTCGATCCCTGTGGTTGAAAATTCTCAGCTAGAAACTGAGAATATCATTGTCAGAATGTATTCATCCCTTATGGGTACCTTCGACTTCATGGCACTGATTCACCATGTTTACTCCATGTTCAGTCAACCCGTTTCGTTAGAGAGGTCCGTTCCTTTCTGCACTTCCTATTTTAACGATCCTTGAACCCTACCTTCCTCGACTTCGTCTTGTGAAGGTCAGTCGCATGCTAGAATGGCCATGCCACTATCAACAACAAAGATAGCATATCAAGCTGTTCTTGACTCTTTCGTCGATCCCAATCCTGTTACCTCGCCGACGGACGAGGAGGATCCTGTTATTAAGCACGTGTGGGCCACTTTGTCATCTTGTTCACATGACTGCCTCGATGAGAATTTTCCCTCGGATGAAGCTATCATCGAAGCCATGAATGGTTCTGACAAACCTTGGGATGATATGCATCATCGCTCTTATTTTCTCCTAGAGCTCACTAGAATTGAACAAGGTGACTTTCGATCTACTTTGAGTGAGATAGTCGGTCACACCGTAGTTCCACTAGATGCGCACAACATTTATGCCGAAGGAAATATGGCAAGTATATCTCCGACCGTAACAATCGATATCTCTCATACCCCTGGCAAGATTGAAAATGTACACATTGGTGCAGATTGTTCTCCAAAAGAAATCTTGATCTACACTGAGCTCTTCAAGGAATTCCAAGATGTATTTGCTTGGTCATATGAGGAGATTCCAGGAATCGATTCTTGAATTTTTGAGCATGAGATTAGAACTTATCCAGATGCTAAGCCTGTTCGAAAACATCTTAGAGCTGTTAATCCCTGGAAGGCCCCTGCTATCAAGGCAGACGTAGAGAAACTACTAAATGATGGATTCATCTACCTAGTTCCTTTAATTGAATGGGTATCCAATCCCGTTCCTGTGAATAAGAAGCAAGGAACCATCCATGTATGCATGGAATTTCGTGACCTAAACAAAGCCTGTGCTAAAGACAACTTCCTGACACCTAGCATCAATTTGATTCTCGATGAGTGTGTGGGAAGCGAAGTTTTTTCTTTCATGGATGAATTTTCAGGGTATAAACAAATTCAAATTAAACTCGAGGATCAACAAAAGATGACATTTATTTGTTCTTGGGGTAATTTCGCATACCGAAATATGCCTTTCGGCCTTAAAAATGTCAGAGAAACCTTCCAATGTGCTATGACCTTCGCATTCCACAATCTTAAGCATAAAGTCAAAGCTTATCTTCACGATCTTGCTGCTCACTCTCGTAAGAGAGTGGATCACTCTAAGCAACTTCGACTAGTTTTTGAAAGATGTCGTCATTATAGAATCCGGTTGAAACCTCATAAATGAATCTTTTGCATTAGGTCATGACATCTTTTTGGATTTTTAGTCTCTGAGACCAAGATCATGGTAGATCTGTTAAAGGTTAAGGCAATACTTCGGTTGCCTCCCCTGCACACTATTCGACAACTTCAAGGTTTACAAGGGAAAGATAAATTTTTACGTCGGTTTATAGTAA
Source organism: Picea glauca (assembly GCA_000966675.3). Taxonomy (NCBI): domain Eukaryota; kingdom Viridiplantae; phylum Streptophyta; class Pinopsida; order Pinales; family Pinaceae; genus Picea; species Picea glauca. Next base: position 556,239 of record JZKD02S1690306.1, read on the forward strand.
ACTATGCCAATATTACTAAGGGTTTCATGCATCTTTTTAAGAAGGACGCCCCTTTTATTTGGGATGAGCGAGCCCAAGAATCCTTCGATGCTTTGAAGAAAGCATTGGTATCGATGCCTCTTCTGAAGTCTCCTGACTACAATAAAGATTACTTGCTTTATGTCGCTACGTCCGAAGAGACAATTGGTATGGTTTTGGTTCAGGAGGATGATGAGCTCCGTGAGCACGTCATCTACTATCTTAGTCGAAACTTAGTCGGTCCCGAGCTCAATTATTCTCACGTTGAAAAGCTAGATTTTGCTGCCATTCACACAATCCAACGATTATGCCATTATATATTTCTTTGCAAGACTACTTTGGTTTCCTATGTCAATCCATTTCTATACATCCTTACCAGGTGTATCATAGGGGGAAAATACAATAAATGGATTGTCATTTTACAAGAATTTGATCTCGATTTCGCTTCTGCGAAATCCAGAAAATCACTAGTCTTTGCAGAGTTAATATCTGACTTCCCCTGATTGGATGAGGATGTTAACCATGTCTATTCATTTGTGGATGAACACATTTTCCTTGTCTCGTCGTCCGACCCCTGGTATGGAGACATTGTTATCTATCTTCAAGCTTTGAAGTTTCCTCAACATCTCCTCCGAGATGACCGATGATGTGTATGATACCAAGATAAGAATTACATTATCGTTAGCGACACTTTGTATCGTCGAGGAATAGACAATATCCTGCATCATTGTTTAACTCATGAAGAAGTCGAGTCAGTTCTAAACGATTGCCACCGTGGGACTTGTGGTGGTCATCTATCGAGGCTTGCAACAACCCAAAGAATTTTGTGAGCCAATTATTTATGGCCATCGATATTTAAATATTGCGTTGAAGTGGTTAATAAGTGTCACCCTTGCCAGGTGTTCACTCAGAAAATGCGCTCGCATCCAATCCCTCTTCACCCAGTCATCACTAAATGGGGGGTGAAATTCGTGGATTGCAACCCAACTTTGGCTTGGGGGAATCAACACATCATCATGGCCATAGAATACTTTAATAAGTGGGCCGAGGCCATGCCTATAGTGAAATACGAAGGGAAGACTACCACCTTCTTCGTATTCATTCAAATTATCGCGAGGTTTGGTATCCCAAGTGAGATTGTCACTGATCATGGAAGTCACTTTTAGAAAAAAATGATGGAAGAGCTATCATCCAAGATAGGGTTTAAGCATGGTCATTCTTACCCTTACTAACCCCAGGAAAATGGATAGGTAGAGGCTATCAACAAGTCTCTCAAGACCATTTTGCAGAAAATTGTCAGCCAGAGTAAATATGACTGGCATATTATGCTATATCCTGCACTCTGGGCATACTGAACCTCGGTCAATACTGCCACCGGATTTTCTCCTTTCCAGTTAGTACACGGTGTGGAGTCGATATTACCTATTGAATGTGAAATCCCTTCTCTTAGATTGGCAGTTGCACTCCTCCCTGACACTTCCGATCTCGAGTGACGCCTCGTACACCTAGAGAGTTTCGACGAGTAGCGTCGAGATGCCTCTATGACTATCGAGATGAATAAAAGATGTGTCAAGGTCTAATATGATAAGTCTATCTGTCCTCGGTTGTATGCTGAGGGTGAATTGGTCCTTTTATATGATCAAGCCAAAGAACCGCTGAGGGCAGGCAAGTTCAAACCCATGTGGCATGGTCCCTATATCGTGCGACGTGTCTTAGAAAAAGGAGCCTATGAGTTAGAATATTATGAAGGGAACATGTTGGCCAAGCCTAGGAATGGGCTCTACTTGAAAATATATTACACTTGATCCCCAAGCTTGGGTGTAACTCTTTGTATACTAATGTAATTTCGTGTATACATCTTTTCTCTTTAATTTTTGTATTGAACTTGCTTATCAAATTTTCCCTTGGTTGGTAGATGCCAATGGAGTCTTCAGTCTACTTAGGATTTGCAAATGGAGCCAATCATCATACATGAAACTTGGCTTCCACCGCTTGGGTGGTTTACTCACCTGAGGGTCTACTGGTGTCTTCAGGTGGTGTATGCCTAGGGCCATCCACGAATAATGTGGCCGAATATAGCACCATTATAGAACTTTTGCGCGATGCCATTTCACATGGTATTTTCTCTTTGGAGGTTTGCTTGGATTCTCAGTTAGTAGTATGTCAGTTGAACGGAAGTTACCGTGTGCGTGATCCTATGTTACTTCGACGATTCCTATGAGTATGCATTTTAGAGCGACAATTTGATTTTATTACTTATCATCACATACCTAGGAGTTCTAATCATGTATCTGATGCTTATGCTAATTTCGTTTTAGATTGGCATTTGCTACATAACCAAAGCAAAGAAAACAATCTCATCAATGTAGACATTATAATATAAGTAAAGCCGAAGAACCATGTTTTATATATATTTAAAAAAATATGATGTTTATAGTACAAAATTGGGGCCAACACCCTCAATACACATATATAGCCAATAATACAAAATACACAACATCTACGCATGTGGAACCAGATGTGTGTTATGATAACAAACTACAACGTTTGCGAGATGCCGAAAGAGTCGCACCCAAGCTCTGGGCACACCAACCACTTGTTGCTACATGGCCTTCGATAGATCCTCTACATGAACCATCAGAATCCTATGTGCCAAACAAGACAGGTTGCCCTGCACATTTTGGAGGATTCTCTCTGCTTCTCCTTCCACCACCTAATCTCCCCGGTGCCTCTGACGATGTCACGAAAGCCCATCTATACGTCGCGGACCTGCGTCTGCATCACACAAGTGTCTAGTTATTACTTAAGCGTCATCCAAAAATATTTTTGTTTTACGATACAAAAATACAAACAAATTAAATATTTAAAAACTTTGACATACCTATGTCCCCTTAGACGGTCCTTGGTGGCAGTGGCATGTTAGGGTCCCCTCTGAAGTCAATCCCTGCATAGGGGTAGTCATCTAGAGCAATGACCCTTCATCTCCACCAATAAAATAAATCATCATTGTAGGGTGTGGGAACCTTACCTCCCCCTTGCCATCTCATTACCTTGGTCCATCGTGCCATGGCTGGATCGCAAGGTCCTCAAGGAATGATCTTGAATCTAGGTCCCAAACCTGGAACCTGCTCGAAGAAAAAGTTACACAAGATAGATGCAAACCCAAAGTTTCTCTTGTCACCCTGTTTTCATTCTGTCAACTGGCTCTTCATATTATCCAGTAGTGAGGTGCACCAATCGTACATCATGGGTCTCAAACACTCTACATAATAGAACATGAGCGACCTCGATGCATGGTGCAACGAAGTTGATCTAGTGATCCTAGTCAAAACTAGGACAACAATCTTGAGGATGAGATTGTTTATTGCTTGGATGGGGAGTTGACTCCTGACCTTCTCGGTCCCTGCTATATAGAGAGCCTCTATGTACTCTTCTATCTTCATACTTCTCCCAACTCCCTGGGATTTGAGGTTCACCAACTCATCCTGACACAACAACCCCGTCAAGAAATATATATCCTAGACTTCAATCCTCAATGGTTTCCCATCGAGGTTGAATCTCTCACTATTTGGATCCCAATAATCCATGATAAACTGTAACAACCTCACTTGGGCCCTCATCCCTTTGAGTGCCCAAAATTTGTACAAACCGCATCTTTTCAAGGCCATTTTGGCCCTCGTATCTCTTTCCACAACAACATCTACCTCCTCATGTTCCCTTTCCCTCCATTCTAACACCATCCTGCCAGAGAAACATCAATTTTTGAGTTAGAAACCATCAAAAACCTTGTTTACAGACTTGTATGTAGGCTGCAACACTCACAATCCCGTATAGGGATGAGTACATGTAGTCTTTATTTTACACAGTCACGTATAACCTTGCGTATACGTGACCCAATGAGTGGTAGCCCACGTACACCTAAATACCTAATTTTCACCTTAAATAACTCAAANTTTAGTGCCTTGGAATAGGATTTTGTGAGTAAACTTCTCCAAGGCTATTAAATCAACATATGTGTCTAACTAAGGGAGTCAAGAAATCCATTGTATAATTGGTAAGATCAGGAGGATCTGCTTACACCAGAGTTAATAACAAGGTCACGCGATGTCGGTTGAAGGGATATCCCCCTGATACCTTATTAGCGTCAGATATATTTCTGGGGATCTATTCATATCTGGGGATTTTTCTAATGCCCTTACCTCTGTGAGAGGCGGTGCTTTCAAGGTTTCAGGATTTTCCACCCTACCCATACGGTGGAGCTGATTTACGACTGGTCGCCTATGCATTGGTTATACAATGGTTTCTTAGTTGCTTGACTTAGGTACCACATAGGTTATTTATAAGGGTTATTCTAAAGGTACTCTGGGTCAGATAAGGGTCAAACAACACACAATCTTTATGGACGATTACCTCTTTGGGGGGATCTGACCGACTAGTTTTTAATCCCACGAGGGCCCTTATAAATGATTCTGTTACCTCCAATCTTTAGCAGGGAGTCTCAGGCCCCTCTTGGGCGAGACACACCTGCTTTAGGGAGGCCCCTTTCAACCACTTTATCTTGTTTGTGTGCATATTGGTCGTTTGATTATTTTTGGTGTGCTCTTTGATTACTAGTTGACCTTATGATTTGTTTTCATATCTTGAGTCTTAAGTCATCGTGGAGTCGGACCAACTTCCCCACCGGTCTCGTCGCTTGTTACCATTACCACCAGATTTCAAGTCTTTTCCTTCTAAAAGGTGTAGAGTTATTAGACGTGGTACACACACCTCCACTTCCGAGACTTGTGATTCTACAAGGCTGAGTATTGAACTGAGTCATCAGAATACTAGGAGCCCCTCGACTCCCACAACTACTATAGTTAATGACACCCCTTCGACTCCTGCAACCACAATGGTTGTAGTGTCGGAGGCACCTATCATCATCGATGCTCGTCCTATAGTAAATTCTCAACCTATTGTCACGAACCCATTTGGGTCTCTTGGTCACTCACTAGGCTATAATGTTCAGTCCATCCCTATGGCCTCTAGTCCTTTCTCCTATGGTATGCCAAATTTTACATCGTAGTTTTCAAACTCCATCCCAGCTGCTAGCCCTAATGATAGAATTAGACTTGGGGGAACAACTCCTCCTTATACTCCATTCTCATTTGGTGGTTCTCAGATCCCTCAAACGACTCCTACTATGGGAGGCATTCCTTATTTTAACCCCAAGTCTAATCCTGTTTCTTCTGGGTGGAGAAACCAACCTAGCGGACACGATTTTTCTCAAGTTCCATCCTATACCCTCACCTCCTCAATGCCGATTACAACCAACACATTTGGCATGATGAATCCACCTTTATCCTCTAGATTCACACCCGGAGGAGGTCGGTTTCACACCTTGGGCAACCCCCAACCCGGAGCCACTCCAGTTGGGGGAAATTTTTATAACCCCCATCAGAACATTCCTATTAGAATGATGCCCAACCAAACTCTTATGAATAATCCTGGAGGAGGGTCTTACAATCCATGATAGGGCCATGGTGCTTACCAGAACCCTAGATGGGTTACAGTTACTAAACACAATATTTCCAGGGAACTTGGGGCCATATACTAATCCAATCTCCCTTTTATGGCCATGCTCAATTTGCCAGACTTGTCTAAGTTGATGAATGAAACTATGTGTCATGATCCTACATGGGCCCCCCGTTCCCACCAAGCTTCCTTCAAATATTCTGAAATTTGAAGGTAAGAATGTCAAGGATCCTGGTGATCATGTCACCGCCTTTCACCTATGGTGCTCTTCAAATTCCATTAATGAAAATTCCATTTGGTTAAGATTATTTCAACGCACCTTCATAGGGGTTGCCATGAGATGGTATATCAAGCTACCTAGGGGGGAATATGGGACCTTTAGTCAGATGGTGCTAGTATTCCTTAACCACTTTCAATTGCAGGTTCATTATGATGCTGGCCTAGAACTTCTGTCGACTTTACGCCAGGACACAACCACTCATATATCAGATCACATCCATGAGTGGCATAGACGAAAGAGGTTGATCATGACCTGCATACCCCCAGATTTCCTGTTAGAATGGTTCCTTAAGTCCTTGTAACCTCCTATCTCGAAGGATGTTTCTACATCCAGGGTTACATCTGAGGAAGAAGCAATCTTTAAAGCCCAACAATTAGACCTTATATACGCTTAGTCTGGAATGTTATACTAGATTCTTCCGGATGCATCGAGGTCAAACTATGACCCTAGACAAAATCCCCGAGCTCATGTCGATGGCATTGTAGGCTCTGGCAATGTGAAATCCGCAGACTCAGTGACAAGCCATTTGAAAGAGTTGTCACTAAACCATTTTGTAGGAGGGCTAGCTTCGTCTGTATCTTCCAATCCCACTCAGTTGACGAATGTACATTCCGTGCAATCGTCGACCGACCCAAATGGAAACCAGGAACTAGGAGAGAATAAGAAGAAAGGACGTAATAATAATCGTAAGGGTGGGAAGAATAATAATAAACCCAATGAAAATGGTGATAATGAGAAGACGAATAATAATGATGGTGAGGGAAAGAAAGAAAGGCGTAAGGAAAAATTTCCCTATAAGCTCTGTATAGACGATCATCTTACTCATTTATGCCCTAAACTTGCAAAAGTTGCGAGGCTCTTATCTCTACCACCCGCTGTGCTGACAAATCCTTTCCCACATAACTAGCACATGGCCTCAAGATCCTCAAATGCCGAAAATGTGGCCGATGGAAGATAAAACCCACTGACACAAGATGGTGACTGTTTGTGCATCAATATGGTCAATTCTCAGGTTAATGTAGCCACCCAGTCTCACGATTACAGTTCTTCATAGAATGTACCTGGTCTAGAATATCCTCCTCCTCCTCTGGAGATTCCTTTACAGATCGAAAAACTAGAGCCATTGCCTCGTATTCTGAAAGGAGTACTAAAGCGCTCTACCCACAATCCAAATTCTAGATCTTCCCATAATTACTCTATTATTGAGGACCTGGGTCAAACCCCTTGTGCGATGTCGGCCCTGGAGGTACTCCAGACATGTCCTTCACAAAGGAATGCCTTGCTATCTACATTAGGAGCTCTAGACCCCAGTGGCTCAAAAGTTATCAAGTTTGACATCACAGATGTGAAGCTTCACTTTCCTTACCATGTGGCATTCCAAATCCACGTGGGTTACTCGAATTATACCATCAAACGTGCGGTTGTTAATGAAAGCGCTGCTACATGTGTGATGTCCCTGATTTGTCAGAAAGACCTTGACTCTCCGACTCTCTCTCAATCTCCGACCATGTTGACTGCTTTTGACGGTCATTCCTTCTGCCCTCATGGTATTCTTCCTGCCTTTTTGGTCCAATTAGGTGGGAAGAAGGTTGAGGTGGATGTCGAGGTGGTTGATGCGCCACTCAATTATAACTTGTTACTAGGATGCAATTGGAATTATGCTATGACTGCCGTCGTATCATTCGTCTTCTGCACTCTTTGTTTTCCTCACGATGGGAAGATCGTGACCTTCGACTAGTTATCCTTTGCACTTGCTATCCCCAGTGCTTCTGTTGGACCGTCGATCCCTGTGGTTGACAATTCTCAGCTAGAAACTGAGAATATCAGTGTCAGAATGTATTCATTCCTTATGGGTACCTTCGACTTCATGGCACTGATTCACCATGTTTACTCCATGTTCAGTCAACCCGTTTCATCAGAGAGGTCCGTTCCTTTCCACACTTCCTATTTTAACGATCCTTGGACCCTACCTTCCTCGACTTCATCTTGTGAAGTTCAGTCGCATGCTAGAATGGCCATGCCACTATGAACAACAAAGATAACATATTAAGCTGTTCTTGACTCTTTCGCCGATCCTGATCCTGTTACCTCGCCGATGGACGAGGAGGATCATGTTCTTAAGCCCGTGTGGGCCACTTCATTGTCTTGTTCACATGACTGCCTCGATAAGAATTTTCCCTCGGATGAAGCTATCATCGAAGCCATGAATGGTTCTGACAAACCTTGGGATGATATGCATCATCGCTCTTATTTTCTCCTAGAGCTCACTAGAATCGAACAAGGTGACTTTCGATCTACTTTGAGCGAGATAGTTGGTCACACCGTAGTTCCACTTGATACGCACAACATTTATGCCGAAGGAAATATGGAAAGTATCTCTCCTACCGTAACGATCGATATCTCTCGTACTCTTGGCAAGATTGAAAATGTACACATTGGTGCAGATTTTTCTCCATAAGAAATCTTGATCTATACCGAGCTCTTCAAGGAATTCCAAGATGTATTTGCTTGGTCATATGAGGAGATTCCAGGAATCGACCCTTGAATTTTTGAGCATGAGATTAGAACTTATCCATATGCTAAGCCTGTTCAAAAACATCTTAGAGCTGTTAATCCTCGGAAGGCCCCTGCTATCAAGGTAGATGTAGAGAAACTACTTAATGATGGATTTATCTACCTAGTTCCTTTAATTGAATGGGTATCCAATCCCGTTCCTATGAATAAGAAGCAAGGAACCATCCATGTATGCATGGAATTTCGTGACATGAACAAAGCATGTGCTAAAGACAACTTCCTGATACCTAGCATTGATCAGATTCTCGATGAGTGTGTGGGAAGCGAAGTTTTTTCTTTCATGGACGGATTTTCAGGGTATAACCAAATTCAAATTAAACCCGAGGATCAACACAAGACGACATTTATTTGTTCTTGGGGTAATTTCGCATACCGAAATATGCCTTTCGGCCTTAAAAATATCGGAGAAACCTTCCAACGTGCTATGACCTTCGCATTCCACAATATTAAGCATAAAGTCAAAGCTTATCTTCATGATCTTGCTGCTCACTCTCGTAAGAGAGTGGATCACTCTAAGCAACTTCGACTAGTTTTTGAAAGATGTCGTCATTATAGAATCCGGTTGAACCCTCATAAATGAATCTTTTGCGTTAGGTCATGACGTCTTTTTGGATTTTTAGTCTCTGAGACCGGGATCATGGTAGATCCGTTAAAGGTTGAGGCAATACTTCAGTTGCCTCCGCTGCACACTATTCGACAACTTCAAGGTTTACAAGGGAAAGATAAAATTTTACGTTGGTTTATAGTAAACTATGCCAATATTACTAAGGGTTTCATGCATCTTTTGAAGAAGGACACCCCTTTTATTTGGGATGAGAGAGCCCAAGAATCCTTCGATGCTTTGAAGAAAGCCTTGGTATCGATGCCTCTTCTGAAGTCTCCCGACTACAATAAAGATTACTTGCTTTATGTCGCTACGTTCGAAGAGACAATTGGTATGGTTTTGGTTCAGGAGGATGATGAGCTCCATGAGCACGTCATCTACTATCTTAGTCGAAACTTAGTCTGTTCTGAGCTTAATTATTCTCATGTTGAAAAGCTAGCTTTGGCTGCCATTCACACAGTCCAACGATTACGCCATTATATATTTCTTTGCAAGACTACTGTGGTTTCCTATGTCAATCCATTTCAATACGTCCTTACCAGGTGTATCATAGGGGGAAATTACAATAAATGGATTGTCATTTTACAAGAATTTGATCTCGATTTTGCTTCTGTGAAATCCAGAAAATCGCTAGTCTTTGCAAAGTTAATATCTGACTTCCCCCGATTGGACGAGGATGTTAACCATGTCTATTCATTTGCGGACGAACACATTTTCCTTGTCTCGTCGTCCAACCCCTGGTATGTAGACATTGTTATCTATCTTCAAACTTTGAAGTTTCCTCAACATCTCCTCCGAGATGACCGATGATGTGTATGATACCAAGATAAGAATTACTTTATCGTTAGCGACACTTTGTATCGTCAAGGAATAGACAATATCCCGCGTCATTTTTTAACTCACGAAGAAGCTGAGTAAGTTCTAAACGATTGCCACAGTGGGACTTGTGGTGGTCATCTATCGGGGCTTGCAACAACCCAGAGAATTTTGCGAGCCAATTATTTATGGCCATCTATATTTAAATATTGCGTTGAAGCGGTTAATAAGTGTCACCCTTTCCAGGTGTTCACTCGGAAAATGCGCTCGCATCCAATCCCTCTTCACCCAGTCATCACCAAATGGGGGGTGAACTTCGTGGATTGCAACCCAACTTTGGCTTGGGGGAATCAACACATCATCGTGGCCATAGAATACTTTAATAAGTGGGCCGAGGCCATGCCTATAGTGAAATCCGAAGGGAAGACTACCACCTTCTTCGTATTCATTCAAATTATCGCCAGGTTTGGTATCTCGAGTGAGATTGTCACTGATCATGGAAGTCACTTTTAGAAAAAAATGATGGAAGAGCTATCATCCAAGATAGGATTTAAGCATGGTCATTCTTCCCCTCACTAACCCTAGGAAAATGGATAGGTAGAGGCTATCAACAAGTCTTTCAAGACCATTTTGCAGAAAACTGTCAGCCAGAGTAAATATGACTGGCATATTATGCTATATCCTGCACTCTGGGCATACTGAACCTCGGTCAATACTGCCACCAGATTTTCTCCTTTCCAGTTAGTACACGGTGTGGAGTCAATATTACCTATTGAATGTGAAATCCCTTCTCTTAGATTGGCAGTCACACTCCTCCCTGACACTTCCGATCTCGAGCAACGCCTCGTACACCTAGAGAGTTTCGATGAGTAGCGTCGAGACGCCTCTATGACTATCGAGATGAATAAAAGATGTGTCAAGGTCTAATATGATAAGTCTATCTATCCTCGTTTGTACGCTGAGGGTGAATTGGTCCTTTTATATGATCAAGCCAAAGAACCGTTGGGGACAGAAAAGTTCAAACCCATGTGGCATGGTCCCTATATCGTGCGACGTGTCTTAGAAAAAGGAGCCTATGAGTTAGAATATTATGAAGGGAACATGTTGGCCGAGCCTAGGAATGGGCTCTACTTGAAAAGATATTAAACTTGAGCCCCAAGCTTGGGTGTAACTTATTGTATACTAATGTAATTTAGTGTATACATCTTTTCCCTTTACTTTTTGTCTTGAACTTTCTTATCGAGTTTTCCCTTGGTTGGTAGATGTCAACGAAGTCTTCGGTCTACTTAGGATTCACAAATGGAGCCAGTCATCATACACAAAACTTGGCTTCCACCTCTTGGGTGGTTTACTCACCCGAGGGTCTACTGGTGTCTTCAGGTGGTGTATGCCTAGGGCCATCCATGAATAATGTGGCCGAATATAGCGCCATTATAGAACTTTTGCGCGATGCCATTTCACATGGTATTTTATCTTTGGAGGTTCGCTTGGATTCCCAGTTAGTAGTATGTCAGTTGAACGGAAGTTACCGTGTGCGCGATCCTATGTTACTTCGACGATTCCTATGAGTATGCATTTTAGAGCGACAGTTTGATTTTATTACTTATCATCACATACCTAGGAGTTCTAATCATGTATCTGATGCTTATGCTAATTTCGTTTTAGATTGGCATTTGCTACATAACCAAAGCAAAGAAAACAATCTCATCAATGTAGACATTATAATATAAGTAAATCCGAAGAACCATGTTTTATATATATTTAAAAAAATATGATGTTTATAGTACAAAATTGGGGCCAACACCCTCAATACACATATATATCCGATAATACAAAATCCACGACATCTACGCATGTGGCACCAGATGTGTGTTATGATAACAAACTACAACGTTTGCGAGATGTCGAAAGAGTCGCAGCCAAGCTCTGGGCACACCAACCACTTGTTGCTACATGGCCTCCGACAGATCCTCTACCTGAACCATCAGAATCCTATGTGCCAAATAAGACAGGTTGTCCTGCACATTTTGGAGGATTCTCTCTGCTTCTCCTTCCACTACCTGATCTCCCTGGTGCCTCTGTCGATGTTGTGAAAGCCCATCTAGATGTCGTGGACCTACATCTGCGTCACACAAGTGTCTAGTTATTACTTAAGCGTCATCCAAAAATATTTTTGTTTTACGATACAAAAATACAAAAAAATTAAATATTTAAAAACTTTGACATACCTATGTCCCTTTAGGCGGTCCCTGGTGGCAGTGGCATGTCAGGTTCCCCTCTGAAGTCGATCCCTGCATAGGGGTATTCATCCAGAGCAATGACCCTTCATCTCCACCAGTAAAAGAAATCATCATTGTAGGGTGTGGGAACCCTACCTCCCCCTTGCCATCTCATTACCTTGGTCCACCATCCCATGGCTGGATCGCAAGGTCCTCAAGGAATGATCTTGAATCTAGGTCCCAAACCTGGAACCCGCTCGAAGAAAAAGCTACACAAGATAGATGCAAACCCAAAGTTTCTCTTGTCACCCTGTTTTCATTTTGTCAATTGGCTCTTCATATTATCCAGTAGTGAGGTGCACCAATCGTACACCATGGGTCTCAAACACTCTACATAATAGAACATGAGCGACCTCGATGCCTGGTGCAACAAATTCGATCTAGTGATCCTAGTCAAAACTAGGACAACAATCTTGAGGATGAGATTGTTTATTGCTTGGATGGGGAGTTGATTCCCGACCTTCTCGGTCCCTGCTATATAGAGAGCCTCTATGTACTCTTCTATCTTCATACTACTCCCATCTCCATGGGATTTGAGGTTCACCAACTCATCCTGACATGACAACCCCGTCAAGAAATATATATCCTAGACTTCAATCCTCAATGGTTTCCCATCGAGGTTGAATCTCTCACTGTTTGGATCCCAATAATCCACGATAAACTGTAACAACCTCACTTGGCCCCTCATCCCTTTGAGTGCCCAAAATTTGTACAAATCGCATCTTTTCAAGGCCATTTTGGCCCCCGTATTTCTTTCCACAACAACGTCTACCTCCTCATGTTCCCTTTCCCTCCATTCTAGCACCATCCTGCCAGAGAAACATCAATTTTTGAGTTAGCAACCATCAAAAACCTTGTTTACAGACTTGTATGCAGGCTGCAACACTCACAGTCCCATATAGGGATGAGTACATGTAGTCTTTATTTTACACAGTCGCATATAAACTTGCGTATACGCGACCCGATGAGTGGTATCCCACGTACACCTAAATACCTAATTTGTGCCTTAAATAACTCAAATTTTGAAACCTAAATAAAAAATGTAATCCACTAGAAAGGAAGAGGAGGGAAAGAGGAATTACCTAATCTAGAAGGTCTCTCATTCCATCACTCAATGCTCCTGCAATCACCAGTTTAAGATCGAATTTAATTTGGTCCAATTTTTACTATTTGGGTAAAAAGTCAAAATGACATAGTAAAATTTGGTTTTTGTTACTATTTATAGCAGTTTTTACCCACTTTATATAGTTTCAGATCGTATTTTCTCCTAATGGAATAATACACCAGTGGATTGAGTTGGCTTTTGTAGTTTTCACTAGGGATTCTTGCGGTTTTTAGCATTATGTTGACCGTTCGTAACTACAGGCAGGTATTTTCGCTACCCAACATATATGATAGGTATCCATTCCATCATGCACACTTGCATTGTCCTATAATTTTCACTCATATGACTTATCTATGAACCCATTTCTTAGCGACACAAAACCCTCCATCTGCTATAAGACGTGTCATTATCAAATGGTAGAGAATTACCAAACATGGGTACCCTAGTTAGATCCTCTGGTCCATTTGGTGCTCATGCCGAGATTTTTTCCGTAGGACCGAGAGTCCCTTATAGCCAATACATGACTTTATGCTGAGCCTTATTTCTCATTCATAAACATGCTGACCTATACCTAGATTACTCCCATCCGAGTTTGATTTAAGCTCTTTTCTGACTCATTTTCAAAAAGAGAAAATATTTCCGAGTGAACTTGTCTCCGTCACACTCATAATTTGGATCTGATAGGACATCTATTTGGTACAATTTTATCCCTTTTGAAAACCAAGTAGACTAATATTATGAAAACTGATATTTTTTGGCGTTAAGTTGTGATTGCATCTCATGCCCTTGCTTGCAGTATTGAGCCTATAGCCAGTTCTCACTTTGCATTATAAACCGTTTGCCTCAACAGTTTTGCATCCTCAACCAAGTAGAGCCTCATTTATATCCTTTGCAAATTGACACCCTATACTCAGAAGGGAACATTCCCCTGAGTGTGCATCTCCCACATGCACCTCCTTGAATTGAGCATAGGTATTTTCCACTGCTAGAACTAGTTTTTCTTACTTGCGACACTCGTTTCCTCCTCTATATCATAACATTCATTTGACTATGAAAAAAAACAAAAACGGGTGAGAAGGGAACATTATCTTATATTGGCATCAATCGTGTCTCCTTTGAACATAGCACAAAGTTATTGAATCAACTTGTCATCATAATTTTTGGTTTACCATGACCTTAGGAAGCTTAGCTCATTACAAAGAGTTTTCTCCACCGATTGGTTACTCTTCCAGTCCCTATGGAGAACTTGATTGATGCCTCTTGCATCTCACAGTTTTATCATTGAGTCTATCTGTCAGAGTCTTCCATATGTCTAATGCTTTTGTTCAAAGGATGTCTATCAACCTGTGTCAGCCATTCCTCAGAACTATTGAATTTTCATGTCGGACATACCCTCAGTTTGTCCCAGAATCACATGATGCTGTAGTCCTATTACACACCCTGGTCATACTTCCCTCATTGGTAGGTAACATTGAACCCAACAATAAACATTTCATCATTGGTCGTTGACTGGGTGGTTTCCCTTATGTTCGACGACAAGACATCTATTCACACATTGGGATTCATGCAGTGTCTTGGATTCCATTAGCCTTATTGGTGGTTTCCTCACCTTTGTCATCAATTTTCCTCATTGGATGCTATTCAGAGGGTATTTTTCGTGTACTGCTTTCGGTTTGAACAGGTGAAAGACACATAGGGTCATTGGTTCGTGAACATGTTCTTCGTCTGATTTCCTTCAAATCACGAAGCTCCTGTTTTGTACCTCATGCTGAATGATGAGAGATTCCTTAATGCTCTCCTTTCAATGGGTCTCCTTCCATCGAATTCAACTCATCTATTTTGGAAACGAGACCTAGAGTCCTATGAGTACCTAGAGGCTTGCAATAATTAGTGGCAGGTTCTCTTGCCATCGACAATTGGGAATACATCTATGTCTCTTGATCGATGGATTCTTCAAGTGTTTGACCCCGACTCCTTTATTCACACTTGTAAGAATGTACTCAGTGCCTTGATACCTACTTTCATCATCGGTAGGATGTCTCACGTTTTTTAATGGTATACCTCAATGACCGATAATCAAACAAAGTCTCATTGTGTTCGACCTCAACTCTTTTATTCACACGATGTAGACTTGCACCTTTGGTGGATTGTGTAGAAGACTTGAAGACATTAGTATGTGGCCACAAATTTCCTGAGTTGTTGCTTCCTTTTCATTTGACCAGTACCTATGTGACTTCAGTGATCATGGGAGATCAGATTGTACTCCATTGTATAGAGATATCTTCAGATTGATTTTGAGACTGTTTCTACTGGGCCTTGTTCATGACTATGACAACCTTTGGCATGTAACCACATTTATATTTTCTTATTTATGGGCACAAACAATTGTTTAGTATATTTTCGCATGGATCTGCAGTGTAATTCAAATTGGCCACCATGTATGCAAAGTCAATACAGATTGTAATGAGAAACTAGTTCTTCCAGCTGGTTCCCCATCACTCCACTTCTTGGTTTTTATAATGTATTTTGGCCATCGCAGATACTCATGTGACCTCACACATTAGGGGGCATCTATTATAGAAAGATTTTCCTCACCGCATGCAATCTTGCACAAAAGGCCTTTTCCATTTCCCCATGCAAAATTTTAATCCCTCTTTGCAAATCTCAAAGCCAAAAATACAATTTTTCCACATATATGCACCTTTCGTACTATACAACATGCGTATACGCAGGTTGCACCACTACAACCCGTGTACATCGGGAAATGTGCCCAAAAATGAAAAATGGTGTCGGGTTTCCATGTCACGACAGGAGATCAATGATCCTTGGCCTTCCATATACTATAAATGTTCTGACTCAGCCTTTTAGTTCCACTTGAAAGCTATAAATGGGCCAAACACGAGCTATGGAAAAGAGAAGAAATAATTCAACTTTGAAAGTAAAGTTACTCTGGAGGAATTATTCACTTCACATTGAGTCTGCATCCCCTTTTCCTTTAATTTTGAACACATTTTTCAGCCCCCAAGCTCTTCCCTTATTGAGTGAGGACTCCATTGTCTCTTTTGCATGAGATTACCTTTGGTCGAGGATTGAAGTGGTGGAGGCCCAACTGGAAGGAACTTAGTTTCTCAATTCTGAATCGTGCCGACACGGTAGTTTGTAACTCATTCACTTCTGCTGATCATATCTTAATAGAAATAATATTTTCCCGTCCAATTGATATATTGCAAATATTTTAATTATTATTCCATGGGTGTATTTGTTATGAATGTTAATGGATTATGCTATTGAATGTTCTAACATCATATATTATCACCATATGCTTGATTTGCTTGGTTGTTGAGGACTAGTTGTAGGTATATTGCTTTGGGTCAAGTGCTCAATGGTGGACTTCATCAAACGTCTAGACGAGGTAGGCCTTTTATCTTGTCTTTCTAGCATATTTGTTTATAGAGAGATTTTCCTCGTAACAAGTCTTGTCACTTCTTTCCAATCTCTATTTATAGTGAAATCAAAATTGGACATCAAATCCTAACAAGGTGAGATTGGTGTTGTTAAATTGAATAAATGGTTGCAATAGGTAGAAGTTTATTTCAATGTTCATAACATATGTGATGAGAAAAATATTTCATTTGCCCGATTGAAGTTAGAGGGCCATAACCAAACTTGGTGGGAAAGCCACACACATATGCTTAGGCTGGATGATGATCCCCTAGTGATTCAGTGGGAGGTGTTTAAAACCCTCATTAAGTCCCAAATCTTCCATATTGGGTATGAATATGACCAATGGGTTCTTTGGCATTACTTTCAATAGAATCAATCGTAGAGTGTACAAGAGTACACCATCGAGTTTAGAAAACAAGCCATTATGTTGTGTATATATCCCAAGAACCTAGAGGTACTCTTCAAGTATATGGGAGGTCTACATAATCATTTAAGGTGGCAAGTGATGCTCTTCAAACCTAGGAAAGTTGATGAGGCTCGAATTCAAAATAATATCTAGAGAATATGGACAAGAATAAAGGACAACCAAGTGGTTTCAAGTAGAAAGATCACCAAGATGATTCCAGGAAGGAAAATAAGTGGAAAATAAATGATAATAAGGAAACAACCACAATGCATTAGTGTACAGATTTGAACAACCATTGTAATGGTCACACCGAAGACAAGTGTTGAAAGCTACATCCAGAGCTAAATCTAAAGAACCATAAGAAGGATGCTAAGAAGAAAGTGCTAGTTGTGGATTCAAGCAATCAAGTAGACATCAACTCATATTTATATGAAAATATTGTTTGCACTACAATGTATAAGGAGGAAAACTTGAGTAACCTTCGTCCCAATGAGAGGAGATGACTAAACTCTTCCATATCAAGATCCAGGTCAAGAAGACAAAGGTGGATGCTCTATTTGATTCTCGTTCATAGGCCAACCCCATATAAGAAGATATGGTAATCATGCATGCAATCGAAGTTCTAACCATCCTCAACCATATCCTTTCAGATGGGTAAATAAGGATGTAGAGCTCAAGGTCAATAAGCAGTGTAATATCAAATTTTCTATAAGTGCAATTGATGAAGTGAAGGTAAATGTAGTACCACTTGATATGTGTGGTGTAGTGTACAGAATCCCCTACATGTACATAAGGGATGCAATATTCACGAGGGGAGAAAATAAGTTCTTCCTAATCAATGATGGGAAGTCCTTCATCATCAATGCACATAGAGGTAAATCCAATATCTCATTGGTAAGTGATAACCAAGTCAAGAAACTAATAAGTTCAAGTAGAAATTTTGTATATATTTTCTTAAGAGATAATCCACTAGGAGATGAATAGGTAAAAGTAAACACATTGTTAGAGGGATGTATTAAAGAGCATGCAAATAAGTGTTCAAGGGGCATAAAGGTAAGCAACTAAGAGGGGAGTGAAGCACATGAAATATAGTTGTTTGACACTCCTTTTCCAAACACTAGGTTGTATAGATAGTTCATCTTGGAAGTAGATGAAATAAAGAAACAATTATAGCATATATTGGAATAAGGAGTAATTTTACCAAATACCTCGCCTTATGGGTCACCTATAATCATATTACTAGATAAGAATGGTTCTTGGAGAATGTATATCGACTATAGAATCTAAATAAGATCACTTTCAAGAATTGATACCCTCTTCTCAAGTTTGATGATTTGCTAGATCAGTTGCAACATGCCATGTACTTCACCAAGTTGGATCTCAAATCAAGATGCCATTAGGTACAAGTTAAATAATAAGATACATGGAATACTTCCTTCAAGATAAGGCGAGGTTTATATGAATCATCAATAATTCTTTTTGGTTTATGTAATGTAGTAGAGACATTTATGTGTTTGATGAATGATGTATTGTGTCTCTTTCTAGATTCATTTTTAATAATGTACTGTCTTTTCCTAGATTAATTTGTAACGATGTACTTAGATGATATACTGGCTTATATATCTTCTTGGGAAGAGCATATCTCACATCTCATGTAGGTGTTAAACACCTTGAAAAATCATCAATTGCAGAAAAATCTTAAGAAATTTGAATTTGATAAAAAATCATTGGTGTATTTGGGGTATGTGATTGGTGGAAGGGCACTCAAAATAGATCTCATGAATATGGAGGGCATCCTCAAGTGGCCAAATCCTACTAATTCTACTTAGGTTAGGATATTTTTGGGGTCAACACAATACATATGAAAGTTTATATCATCCTTTTCAGTTGTGGCTGCACCACTTTATGCCATAACAATGAGCGATAARATTTATAGTGGGGAAATAATCAATTGAAAKYTTTTGAAGAGMTAAAGTGAAATATTGGTCAATCACCAATTCTTACATTTACCAGTCCGCATAATAATTTCGTAGTGATATAGATGCAAGTGGATATGTTATGGGGTGTTCTTGATGTAGGGAGGTAYGTCAATATGCTATCACTCTGAAATGTTCCATGGTGGAGCCCTAAACTACCYTACATATGACAAGGAAACCTATGCTTCARTTCAAGATGTTAAGAAATAGAAGCACTATTTGATGGGAAAGGAGACCATCATCCACATTGATCACCAACCACTATAGTATTTGGAGGCTTCAACAAACCAAACACGACAAGTGAATGGATTTTTTTATATCAATTTCATCTTATCATCAAATATGAGAAGGGTATCACTAATAATATGGAAGACATGTTCTCAAGGCCACCCACATCCAATATTGCAACTTTTCAACTTTGGGAACTCACATGCACATGGATCCTTTCACCCATGATGCATACAAAGAGGTATACATAGAAGATGAAAACTTAAAAGTGGTGTTTGGATTGTTACAATGCCAAGTCCATGCACTGAGAAGGTAAAGTAGGGTTGATTATCATCTACAATATGGGTTTCTATACAAGTGATTATCAATCTTTGTGTTCCTAAAGGTGAAATATTGTAGCTTATAAAAGAGATTGACAACTCCAAATTTGCAAGGCATTTTGGTGTTGGAAAGAGGGTTACCAACTTACAAAGGTTTGTATATTGGCATAGAATGCAAGAATACCTAGCTCAATGTATTACAAAATGCATATTTTTCTATACCAGTAAGCCTAATAATAATAAAAAAGTTTATACATCCCTTACCTATACTTACTAGACTATGGAAGAGAATCTCCATGGATTTCATGACTGGTTTGTTAAGAATAAGGAAGGGACATGCCTATTTGTTTTTGGTAGTTGATAGGTTTAGCAACATGCACATTCTCATGCCTTCTAAAAACACCATCGAGGAACGAGATGCTACAAAAATTTTCTTTGAGAAGGCTTGGGTGCACTTTGGGATACCAAAGAGCATTATCTCAAATAGAGATATCATATTTTTTAGTGATTTTTAGCCTATTCTTTGGGAGAATATGGACACCAACTTGAAGAGATCAACAACTTTCCATTCATAGATAGATGGGTAGATAGAAGTAGTGAATAAGACGTTGGTTCAAATTTTGTAGGTTTACGATCAGAAGCATCCGCGAACTTGGGACACAAATTTGATTTATATTCAACACTCTTATAACATAGTAGTCTATATTTCTACTAGTAAGTCCCCTTTTGAAACTTGCTTTGGGTATTTTCTACGTTCACCCTTACATGATGTATATGGATGACAATGAGGAGTGAGGAAGACACCATAGGATACATATTAAAGGTTGAAAAATTCTTCGATAAGTTCAAGGATATCCATTTAAAAGTACATGAGATATTGAATAAGTTACAAGAAAAGTACAAGGCCCAGCATCATTAACAAAAAAATGAGAAAACATTCAAGGTGAGAGATAGAGTTTAGTTGCATCTAAATAAAGAAAGGATACAAAATATTGGTAACAAGATAATGAATCTATAGTATGGCCCATTTGAAGTGTTGGAGAAGGTGGGTGATAATGCCTACAAACTCAGTCTACCCCCATATATATGCATTTACTCAATAGTGAATGTGGAAAATCTAAAACTCTATGAGCCTTGTTGGACCAAGAAACTAATGAGTAAGTATTACCTACCATAGAGGAATTAGCATTAGAAGCTTAGATAGAGTTAACATAAGATACAATTTTGTAAAAGAAGTCTAGAAAAACTAGACAGGGGCAGTATGAACTTTCATAGGTTGGGTTAAAAGGACAACTTCCAAGGAAGGCCAAATGGTACTCCAGGGAAGGTAGAGGAAATATTTTTTCACCTCCTTAAGTAAAAGCTTTAGGGGACCAAAAAAATCTCTAAATGGGGAGGTATGGTACAAAATGGATCATTATATAATTTGGCATCTATTTTGGTGCTTTTTAGGTGCAAAAATTGGAGCTAATGGGTTGTAGGGATCATTTTAGGGGTAGGTCTCATTTTGATGATTTAGTGTCCAAAACATTTCGAGGCCTATTTGAGGCATCAAACGATGTTTTTTGAGGTAAAAAATTTGAGAATGAAGTTCCCAACCTCTGGAGTTGTTCTACACATCAAGATATTTCCAACCACATGAAGATCACCTTAGTTGGAGTTCATATTAGGAAGTTATGCCTTCTGCAAATTGACCTATCTTGTTGACCACCATGATACCGAATAGATGCCATGTCAGCTCCCATTATTCACACATGTGGAATTAGTCATGTGTGGACTTTTAAGAATATTCTAGAGGGTGTAAAACCATAACCATAATTTGGAGCTAAGGCATGCAAAAAACCTAACTCTAATCCTGGATGACTATTATACCATGTTAAATATCGGGCTGTTAGTAAAGGAAGGTGTTTCAATTATTGTGTTGTTTATTGTTCCATAGTTGAGAAAAGCATATGGGAGTGGGATGTTGAAGTAGAACATAGGAAGCAAAAGATCTTGTGGCATTTAGATAGGCCACAATGTTCATGGCAACTGCATAGTGAATGCACTTTTTTTTTATTTGCATTTCATAATGGAGAAGAAAAGAACAAGGCATAGGTCTAAACTTCTAGCTAGTTTTTTTTTTCTTGTTGGGTTTTCCAAGGGTGAATGATGTATTCATTGTGTGTATGGTGTGTTGTTTTCTTAGATTCTTTCATTTTAGTATCCATTTATTTCAATATTTTTTGTGATAAGCTAGTAATGATAAATCTAAAATTTAAAGTAAAATACCGCATAATAAGAGATGACATAATATTGTTAGATCTATTTTGACGAGTTGTTTTAGTGGAACATTCATGGAAGTGTACATATCAATGATATAATTTGAAATATGCAAAGTACAAGGTTCCAAATATTCTTGGCTACCCTACAATTCCAAAAGAGATGTTTAACAAATTCCTTTTATGATAGAGGACACAAACTTTTGTGAAACTAGATTTTACAAATCATTTTTTTAGTTGAAAACTTTGATAGATTTTGTTTAGGAAAAATTCCTAAGTTATAAGGATTTTCAATTGACCATATATTTTTAAGCTTGAGCATTCATCTATTTTTCATACTATTAACTCCCCACCTCTTGTAACATACCTAGATATCTCTCATGGCCATCGAGGAACTTCATACACTTTTTTTTCTTTTAATCCATTATGAGGTTAAATTCAACCTATAACAAGAATATAATCTAGAATTCATATGTAGAGAGGAAGCAACAATGAAATTAATGTTATATATTAAAAAACAATCCATTTCCCATTACATTTAATCAATACTGAACATAAGATAAACATAGCTCATTTCACATAAGGATAGATATGTACACTTATCTATAAACAAAGTCCACCAAATTAGCTGATGATGGGTGATTCATCACCCAACTGTAGGAATAAATGATGGATTTCACACCCAATCCAAAGAATGATACCTCTAGGGTGAACACATCTCCTACAAGATTCTAATATTTCTCATTGCAACCCATTACTCACATGACAAAGCCAATATTTTTATCACGAGCACTCCAAGTGATTCGTAAATGAGGGACTTATAGCCGAATCACTTCACCTACATGGATCCTTTGCAAAATTTAAATTCTGGTATTTGTCTTTGTGTTGGCCATTGACCAAGTTTTGGACAACCTTAGTTGTGTTTGACCAATTTTTGGGACTTCCACAGGCTGGTCGAAGACGAAGCGCCCAAGCGAAGTGGAGATCGAAGAATCTCACCCCTTTTTGTGAGATTTTTGGGTTTTAGGGTTTATGTAATGAGTATGGGATGTTGGACCATGGGTTTACCCATGTTTAGGACCCTTTTGTAATGTATAAATAAGTAGCTAGGTGATGTAAGAAAGATGTAGAGTTACTAGTCATTGATCGGCTTAGTGCATGGCTAGTTGGCTTTGTGCATGAATGTGTTGAGGCTTGTAGAGCTAGGTGCAAGCGTTTAGTAAGTGCAAGTGATTGTAAGAGACCGTGTAAAGCTTTGTGCTTGATAGGAGTTGGATTTGTGCCTTGACCTAACTCGGGGAAGGAGGATCTAGCAAGGTGTGCAGATCTCATTTCCTATGCAGAGTTAGCAGTGTGTCTTAGTGCATGTAAGGAGATTGGAAGAGACTAATAAAGAAGAAGAAGAGTTGGTGGATGTATCCCCACACTGGGGTGAACCACATATATCCTATGTTATTGTGCTTTGTGCTATATTTCCCTTGTATTTTCTTAGTGTACTATTATGATAGATAGATCGATGAATGCTTGGTGCTTTATGATGTGAATGAATGTTAGATCTGTTTTAAATGCTATGTGATGAATGGTTAGATGTGCTTAGATCTTGATTAATACTGTGCCATTTTGTAATTACGGTTTTTACTTGTGATGTGAATAAGGGTAAAAAACCGATGAATGTTAATTGCTAAATGCTTTGTTAAGTATTGTGATCACAGATCTGTGTCCCACCTAGGTTGTAGACACTTGAGTCCTGCAACCCCCCCTACCTCTACCTCATGTGAGACTTCATCTTCTTCACATGTGTTGCCGAAAGGGTCGATAGTTAGGGTTTTGTTGGTGCGCTATTGAAGCATTGAACCCTGGGTCTACCCCTGTACCAACAAATGGTTCCATTGCTAGGACCTGAAACTGTGATTGTTGGGAACTGAAGAAAAGAGAAAGCTTTGTGCATAGATCTGTTTCTCTAGTGCATAGTATTCTAATTGATTTGCGAATCTTTGTGCTAAGAAAATAAGTCCGATCTGAAGAAAATAGGTAAGATCTTAAAATCTTTGTGCTCTGATAAAGGTAAGATAAGTAGAAATTTTTGTTTCGAAAGAATGGATCTAGGTATACTTGATAAATTTTTTCCTAGTCTGAAAACTAGGGCACAACCAGAAGAAAGAAGATTTGATATAAATAGACCTGATAGAAATAATGAAAGATATGTTATTCCTATGCATAGAAAGGATTTTTGGACTAACAAGTGGATGCAGGATCCTAGAAAGAATTTTTTGCAGGTTCATCACTATGATCCCAGTGTTCAGTACATTAAAGGTTGGGGATTGTTTAAGAGAAAAAAAGGATTGAATCTTTGTTATATTTGCAAAATACCGAGACATCTTGCTAAGGAATGCCTTGGTATAGGTTCTAGTTGTCTTTTTTGTAAAGCCGTGGATGATGAGGTTTTGGATTTCCCTAGAATGATCTCTAAAGTTGGAAAGATGAATATGAAACAAGAAAACCATGAGAAAGGTCAAAAGACTAAGAATATGCTAGACCACCAGAGAGAATCAGAGACTATATTATTGCAGATAAAAGAAACATTGAATGATCACAGAGACATCAATTTACCAGAGATCTTAAAAGAGAAACAATGCATATAAACAAGAATAGGAGACTTCGACATAGACTATGTATTGGACGCAGAAACACAGGTAAATATCATGATAGAAAGTACTTGGGAAATTTTAGGAAAGCTTACTATGGTTCATTCATTGGGAGGAATATGATTGTTTAAAGGAAATATGATAACGCTATGTGGAAGACTTACCCATGTACCTATAACTGCTTGTGGAGCATTGATGAAAGAAGAATTTGAGGTCATTAAGTTTGTTGAGAACATCGCTCCTTTTACACTTTTGTTAGGAAGGACTTGGATTTTGAAAGATCAGACCTGAAGGAAAGAAGAGAAAGAAGCTACAGAATAGAAAAAACAAGAATTAAGGGATTTCATGACTAGGAGAATAACACACTTAATGGAAGAACAAGAGGACAAGTTGAAGCAACCGAGGGCCATAGACCTAGCCGTCGAAGTTGAAAGAACACATGAAAACTTGAAAACCCTAGCCATGCAGGAGAGAAGAGCATATACCCCAAAAACAATAAGAGAAGAAGTACTACACTCGAATCCTTTGAAAGAACCTCAATAGTGCGAAGTTACTATGCTAAGAGAATATAAAAACAAGAATGGAAAGAAGAATCCAGTGACTCAGATCACAGGAAAGAAGGCTAGAAATCTCAGTAAGAAGAAAGAAAAGTTAGAAAAATTGCAGGAAGCTCCAGAAAGGACTTCACAGAAAGAAGGCTTGCAGAACTTGAAGCTCGCTGGAATAGCAGAACAACACAGACTGACACTTCACCACGACGAAGCAATATGACCATTGGAGGCGTCCCGATCATTAGAACGACGCTCCTGAAAGGATAGCAATGCAGTTATTTCCAGAAAGATCGCCATTGGACCGTTGGGACCGTGCCATAACATATGGAATCGTATTGTTTGAGGCATTCATGTCCGTTGGAGGAATCTATTACGACATTGTCTACTTAACTCGTCAAATGTCTCACCTGGCACACTTTTGAAAATTTTGATTATATGAGCCCCCAAAGAACTTATTTCTATAGCATAGTGCTTATTGAGACCTCGCCACCCATTCTTCTACCTTGAGTGTTTGTCCGCCTACCCGAGATATCCGATCTCGAGCGTGTATGTCAGGCAAACACAGTGCAGTAGAGAAGTCTTTGGAGGAGATCCTAATAGACCTTATGGCTGAAAAGGTCATGTCCGCAGGTGCATAGGCTTTGTCGAAAAGAGGATTGCAAGCATCCCCATCGACTACACGTCGATCTGGGCCCTCCCGAACTGCGACAGAGAAACAAAGCAAGCATCGTGACGACTTGGCGAACACAAATCTCATCCCATCGATCCTGCCCGACTACATCCCACCCCTGGATAGAAGTAACACTATCGAAAGATCCCCTTACAGAGGCAAAGATGTCGAAGAAAAGAAAGGTTTATCCAATGAAACCCTCAGTACGGAAGAAGTCACGAGCCAATAAGCCTCAATTACAGACTGTACTTACGGTGGATGATATTGACCTCATCATCACAACTGTAGCAGACACCTCGGAGGACATTTTGTAGTGAAACGAAGACAAAA
Organism: Picea glauca; assembly: GCA_000966675.3. Taxonomy (NCBI): domain Eukaryota; kingdom Viridiplantae; phylum Streptophyta; class Pinopsida; order Pinales; family Pinaceae; genus Picea; species Picea glauca. The sequence continues at coordinate 582,260 of JZKD02S1690306.1, forward strand.
ATGAGACAATTTATGACAGGATCGAGGCAGAGCTAAAAGGGGTACAACAAGCCCTCTATTCGAGCCATGTAGTGTCTACTGCACCATCATCATCAAAAGGTACATAACTGGGAGATGAGTCTGCCCAACTATGTAGATTAGAAGATGAAACAGAGGCTTGCCTTCATCGAGTATAGGAGGAAAAAGAACATGCCATAGAGGCTCTGAATAAAGAAAAGGAGGAAGCCCTAGAGAAGCATCGGGTTGCACAACAAGCGAAAGACGACCTCCAGGCAAAGTTTGTAGAGGACAAAGAGCAACTCCAGAAAGAAAAAGAACAGCTGCTCGTGGAGCAGATGGGATTTAAAGAAGTAGTCACTAGAGCACTTCACTCTGTGCCAGGCCTGGCACAGATGGAAGAAGATACAACTGAGAATAAAGTGGAAAAGCTCGTTGAATCCATTTAGTAGCTCCAAGCAAGAGTAGCAGAACTGGAATTGCAAACAATTCCGAGCACTCTGTAGGAAGTGCGATATCAAAGGGAAGAAACTACCCGAAGCGCAGTCGAAAGAATCAAGGCATTGGCATTAGAATGCAAGCAATTGAGTAACCGAAGTGCGGAGACCTATGAGCGCCTTGCAGATGACCCAAAACTAAGAACATTAGAAGAACAACTCCAGGAGGAAAAGCAACAAGCATCGACAGTGCAAGCACAGTTGAAACTACTTTCAGCGGTCGAGAAGATGAAACGGTCACAAGAAAAACACACAGTTCAACAACCAGTCCATGCCATCCAGAGTAAAGTGATGGAAGTGACCTAGAGACTCCTACTGGTAGAGGATGAAGCCTGCACACTTTTTGAGGAGATCGAGGGACAAGGTGCACAGCTGGAACAAGTGGTCACCTTGGTGGAACAATGCTTGGAAGGACCTGTCACCTTGAAATTCATTCAAGAGTTCGTCGAGCAGGAGGCCCTGGTGAAGCAACAGATCGAGGCAGCTCGAGCCAAGCTCGAGGCCTTCGAAGCAGAATTTCCTAGATCAGAGTGACTCGTGACGAGTCATAGGTGAGTGTTGGGGGCCTGTTGGCCCTTGACCACGTTTTGAAGAACCTTGGTTCTTTTTGACCAATTTTTGGGACTTCGATAGGCTGGTCGAAGATGAAGCACCCAGGTGAAGCAGATATTGCAGGATCTCGCCCCCTTTTGAGGTATTTTTGGGGTTTAGGGTTTATGTAACAGGTATGGGATGTCGGCCCATGGGTTACCCATGTTTAGGCCCCTTTTGTAATGTATAATTAAGTAGCTAGGCGATGTAATAAATATGTAGAGTTACTATTCATTGATTGACTTAGTGCATGTCTAGTTGGCTTTGTGCATGAATGTGTTGAGGCTTGCAGATCTCGGTGCAAGCGTTTAGTAAGTGCAAGTGATTGTAAGGGACTATGTAAGGCTTTGTTCTTGATAGGAGTTGGCTTTGTGCCTTGGCCTAACTCGGGGAAGGAGGATCCGGTAAGGTGTGCAGATCTCGTGTCCTATGCGGAGTTAGTAGTGTGTCTTAGTGCATGTAAGGAGATTGGAAGAGACTAATAAATAAGAAGAAGAGTTGGTGAACGTAGCCCTGCACTGGGGTGAACCATGTATATCCTGTGTTATTGTGCTTTGTGCTATATTGCCCTTGTATTTTCTTAGTGCAATGTTATGATAGATAGATCTATGAATGCTCGGTGCTTTATGATGTGAATGAATGCTAGATCTGTTTTAAATGCTATGTACTGAATGGTTAGATGTGCTTAGATCTTGATTAATACTGCGCCGTTCTGGAATTAGGGTTTTTACCTGCGATGTGAATAAGGGTAAAAAACTGATGAATGTTAATTGCTAATTGCTCTGTTAATTATTGTGATCAAAGATCTGTGTCCCAACTAGGTTGTATACACTTGAGTCCTGAAACCCCCCTGCCTCTAACTCGGGTGAGACTTCATCTTCTTCGTAGGTGTTGTCGAAAGGGCCAGTAGTTAGGGTTTTGTTGGTGCGTTGTTGAAGCGTTGAACCCTGGGTTTGCCCCTATGCCAACACTTTGTATTGTACAAAGATCTCTGTCTTTTGAATGGGATTATTTTAGGTGTAATATTGATCCAGAATTGGATCCAGGAGCTTGATGGGGCTCATAAAGGCCTAAAAATCAAAGTTATCAGAATGGATTCAAAAAGGACATGTGCACATGCCTTGTTGATATGAACCCAAAGCAATTTGAATGGGATCAAAAGGACGTCGTATGCTCCAGATATGGTGATATGTTCATTTGGTTAAACAAGCAAAAAAATGATGACTGTATAGTCCGTACAATTCCACGTGGAAGATGATTGCACAGGTCGTACGACCATACAACTGACATGGTAGGCACAATTGGTGCTAGCATGGTAGCATCTAGAGGTTAAATGTGGTAGGGTGACTGGGTGTACAGACTGATGATGTTTCGGGCAGGTACATGTGGACCAATCAGGGCATGACATGTGTCACCCTTGCAGTGGTGACATGTGGCACATCCATACATATGACGTGGCACAACTGTACGACACGTGAAAGGGTACATTTGGAGAAGACATGTGGGAGAGGCAGACAACTAGACTAGTAAATGGTTGACAAGTGGCATTGGTTTCGACGAATGATGAGGTGCTATGTGGCCCAGACATGGTCTACCACGTGGCACCCAGTGGTTGGTTTATTGTTATTGAAAAAACTATGGAGCGCATGAGTTTTGAACGCGCGACCCCCCACCAGGCTAGGGTTTGGAAGGCCTGGGCTAGCCAACCCGACTGCATTTGTTTCTTGTTCTATATATTTTCAAACTTATATTTATGTTTGATGACAATGCTATTTGACGAAGGTTAGGGCTGTGGCTAGGCCCCAGCCCCCGGTCACAATACCTTTGACATATGACCCAAGTATCTGATTTTTGGTGCACGAGAATTATTGCTAGACCTTATCCCTCAATCATGGTGGAATTCCATATGACCGGCCATATGACCCGACCATCAACCCTTGGTGCGGATAATCATTATGAGTTTGGCCCCTGGTTTCGATGTTACAATGTGTGTGTTTCCATGTGACCTAGTTCTCCGTTGTGTAGTGCGGGTATATTGTGGGTTGGCGCTCAGTCGGTCGGGCTAGCTTGTTGACCAAGGGCACACGACTAGGGGCCTATCCAATGTGAGAGTGCGTGGAGGGTTTAACCAAGGCCACATGCGCAATCAACATAAGACCATGGCTGAGGTTCAGGGGGGCCAGCGCAGAGATGATAGCGCCTGGCCACATTGCAGGATACGATATGCCCAAGGGATAGTAAATAAGGGGCTACGCCCTATTCATGTGAATTTTTGGTTTTTGGAACTGTATAATAGTGTTTTTTTTTATGGATTATTAGCCAGTTTTTGGAGATTTTGGCTAATATTGGGAGATATTGGGCCCTTTTTGAGGCCATATCTTGGGGGGAAGTTGGGAGATGGTTACCAACTTCAGATCTATATAAAACATGGCTTATTGAGGCCATAAGAGGACATTCAGAGTAGTTTTATGATGAATATTTTCCAAGCCAATGCCATTTTTATGCAGGGAAGCTATCAAGGAGCACACCTTTGCGGGCCATTCCCGGGAGCTCTGGTCATCCGATTTCAGTGCTGTTTCTTTTGTTGGGTTCTAGAAATATGGTAGAACAAGAACAAATCAGTTTTGTAACCTTTTGGCACTACTTTGATGTAATTTTAAATCTTTGAACATAAATAAGAAAGCTTCATCCATTGAGACAAAGGCCCGGAGACATAGGCGAGATTGCTGAACTCCGTTATCACTTTGGTGTTCTATGGTTTGTTGTTCTTCTTGTTTTATTTCAGATATGTATATGTTCATATGGATGTAATGTTTCTTCTATAATTATTCCTCTTTCATTCAACTTCCTAATTGGTTAATCAATACATGCTTAATAACTCAACCATTGTCATTTAAAAGATCTTTTTGGATCAAATATATGCACATAAAATTGCTAACAACACAACATAAACCTGACCACTACAAATCAAGGCTCTTCAAATACTCTGTCTCTAATAACTTTGTATATCCTACTTCTTAAAGGTAGTGGCCAAGCAATAATATGGCTTCATGAGTCCTGTACTATGTTCAAGTCTGATTATAAAGCTGCGTCTTTATTGTAATCTACACACGAAACCACTTCTTGGCTTCAAGGATTATGCTCTTGATGTAGTTATGAGTGCCAAATTCTCCTTCACTATTCTCAAGTGGACTTGAAAGTATGGTTTTGTTTACAATGCTTTGTTTCCAAACCAATTACCTCACATACACCACATATTGTGAAAGGAAACCGAAAACAATATATTGGAGATCAACTTTGGATTTGAATTAGACTTCTAATACAAGGCATTGCTCATATATATGTATAATGATCCAACGACAAACTTATTTTTAGTTTTCTTTGTGTATTAGTCTTCAATGGACTCTTGAATAAACCACATGCTGACGAGAATGTAAATATGTGATTGTCATTAAGTTGTATTGGCCAATTACTAATGTTTCTCATGACAAGAGTTTTATGCAACCCTCTAGTTCTTAAAAGAGTTCTCAAGACCAAGATGCCAATGATAATATTAACTTCCTATGGTAGCTAGTCTTTTGATAGTTCTACTATGTAAGGTTTGATGCAAATAAAATTCATCTCAATGGCCATCCACTTGCCTTGATACGATCCCACCTCATCTCCTCTCATTGTTGTGCGTACATACTATAAATTTAATGGGTGTCAAACTATGGAATAACAAAGCATGTGAATTGATTCCGTAAGTAATTTGACTATGGTTCCAATGTACCAATTCAACCCCACATTTGCCCAAGGTTTAAAATAGTACCTTTATCCACAATCCTATGATTGTTATAGGAAATAAAAACATATTAGGTTTAATTTACTAAGGATTTTGAGTAAGATAACATAATTCTCAACAAAATGGTTGAGGGAGTGAATTAATATTGCATGAGAATTGTTTAACAAATTAAATTGACGGCTATAGGTTGATTTACTAAAAAAAATGTTGTCTACAACAAATCTCTCAACATAGAGTCAAAGGTAGTAGTGAAAAAACCCACTAAAGTAGCGTACAACCTCAAGACCCCATGAAACTAAAACGTGTAGACTATTGGAGGTGCTTACGGTCCATACGACCATCATACGGTTGTGTACGACCTTACTTCTATAAGAAAATGGCCCTAAGGCCCATGTGAATCATCCAACGCTCAGGTAGGGTAAAAAATGATCAGATAGGTGAGGGATTGATTAGGTGGATGATGAATCGACCAGGTAGAGTTAAATAAGCTAGGGAAGGAATTGAATTGACAGAGGAAGAATTAAATCGACCCAGGCCAATGTGACAATGTGAATTCATCTAGGGAAATGAAAACGACATAGTCCAATGTGAAATCGACCAGCCTAGTGGGAAATTGACTAGGGAAAGTGAAATTCCAGACTATGGGGGGAATTAAAATATAAAGTAAAGAGAAATTCACCTAATATCTATAATTGAACCAAATTAGAAACTCCTATACAAGTGCAAGGGCTCTAAGATGGAGACCATCGATCTATGGGACTAGAAATGCATCATATGATGGTAGTAACAGAGTTGTGATACTCTATATTAAACAAAAAAAAACCAATAATGAAGTAAATCCACAAGTTTAATTATATATCCTCTCATTTACACTTACATTATTCATTGACAACCATTAAAATTAGAACTAAAACATGAATACAAAGAGCACAATCACATATAAATATTAGATCATTTCAAGACACAATGGACACCATGTTTACCCTAGAAATTCAAATGGGAAAACCAACTTCAAATGGATGTTCAGTCTATTTCAAAAATATTTGGTTAAAATGATTTCATGTCTCTCTATCCATCCTCTTCTTTCCTGGCCCAAAAAAATACCCTTGGATGAAGTCATCAACACTTCGCTTCCCAATGTCCACTCAACTTGTAATGGTGGAAAAATTTGTTTCTGCTTCTACATGGAATGCTTGACTATGCCTCTAAGTTCATTTTTGGATTCTTCTTGCCATTCGTCCTCTAAAATCAATCTGGCTTGTGGCACTTGGATTTCTTCTCCCAAAAATATTCCACTTAATGGTATTTCTTCCCATAGAATGAACATTCCCTTGAGTACCAATAATTATTAGTGCTATGGCCTTTATTCTTGTAGGAGTGACAAACAAGGGATGTATTATTTGATGTAAACCTCTTGGTTTTCTTCTCCTTTTTTCCCCAGAAGGTTGATGTGGTAATGGGATACCACCTTCATCTATTTCTACTCTTTCTTATAATGAGTAGGCAAATTATTCCATGTTCTTTTCCTTCACAAATGTGGTTTGTTTGTTTGCAGCCTTTTAATTTTTTTCATTGAAAACTAGGCCTTCATGCTTGACCCTTTGTGCATATACAATGGATATTAGGATGACTTATATTCTCTTTATTAACATTTTTCCATTGTAGCCTCTATGCCTTAATAATCTTGAGCCAATGCCCTTGGTATTCTTTTCAAATTCACCAAAATGTTGTTGAGAAAAGTCTAAGGAAGGTGATATTTCTAGAGTTGTCTTTGTCATGGTGTTGGATTAAATAGTGGTAATGGAAGGTGGCCTTGCTTATTGGTTCTCTTGTATAGTTTCTTAGAGATTTTCCATGCCCCCCTCCTTCTTGACTATCTCCATTTTTTCGTTGATTCTTTATCCGAGTGAGCTTGTCCTCCTGCTAGTTATCCATTTGGATGACCTTCTATCCCAAGTGTACAAGATAAACTCAACTCTTGTCCCAATATACCATAACCATAGTGAGGGAGTCTTGTAATTTAGTAAATTGTTTCTCATCCTCTAGTTAAAAATTTGGACATGTTCCTTCAAGTGTTGGTTCTCTTTTTGAAGTTGATCATTGATAGCCCTTAAGTATTCCAAGCTCTCTTTGTTTTCTTTACCCATGTTAGGTTTGAAAGGTTCTGAAAGTTGTGTCACAATAAAGATTCAATTGATATGAAACTGATCCAGGTGGATATCGGTGGCCACCCACCTTTTCCAACTCCCCCGAAACAATTTTCTGGCAATTTTGGCAATTTACTATTATTAGCAGTTTTTAACTTCCGGGGCCATTTTGAGGTCCTAAATGAAGGTTTTCCGGGATCGTGATTCTAAATGATAAGAAAAGGCTTTAATTGAGCCCCAAAAACTAATATCCTCGATGATACCTTTCCAATGGGCTATTGTGAGCCTAAAACGAAGATCGTATGCAAAAGTTATGACCCCTGTAAGTTGATGTACGAACTTACCCAAATGGGGCCCACATGAATTTTGGCGCTTCATCTCTTAGGGTTAGGTTTTTGGATGTATATGGTTTTTGACATTCCTGTTTATTGTAAAAAGGCCTTTCAGAGCCTCATTGTAATGGTCTTCTTGCGAATGAGCGCAACCTTCACATCTCTTCTCAGAGATAAGCCACCACCATTCCAACAAGCTTGTTTTCCGCTGTATTTTACAGTTTCAACTTATTTCCTTATTGAATAGAAAACCAGTTTTATTGTATCTCTGTTATTATGTGTTAAGAATATTTTAATAATATGCATTCATTTAATTCATCTCATAAAATACGGATCAGTGGTATCATAACAGTATTCTCCTTTCCCCAACGAGGTCAGGGTACAAAGAATTGGGTCTCGAGCTTGTTTCTCTTGAGGACAAAAGCTCTCGAACGCCCAAGCAACCTCTCATGGTAGGAGAAAATAAATATGACTAGATATTATATCCTTTCCAAATGTTTCTTGAGGAATCACTCACGTAACAAAGGAATGAGATGATGGATAGTTTTGCGCAAATCCTTCGGTGGCTACTAACAGGTGACACACCTTCCTTGAGCGGAGGCGCCGCCCCCTTCAAGGTACAAATAAACTTCGATATTCCTATATTTGAAGGTCAGATAGATGCAGATGCTGTAGAAAAGTGTTTGAATCTAATGGAAGGGTATTTTTCTGTCCATAACTTTTCGAATAGAGAAAAGATTACTTTTTCACTCCTCAAAGCCGTTCCCCATGTCAAAGATTGGTGGGAAACTTTCTGTGAGCAAAAGGAAACATAGGAACCCTCATTATTTATATTCGTGACCACATGGGAATCCTTCAGGGATGCTATTGAGGAAAAATACTACACTGTCGGAAGTTATGATGACTTGTATACCAAATGGACCACACTGCGACAAGAAAAAGACCAAGGAGTGCCAGAGTTCACAAATATATTTCATACCTTGCACACCAAGATGGGTATCAAATATTTAGAGTGACATATGGTGCTCAAGTATCACGGTGCTCTACATAGATACATCTAGACTGAAATGAAATTTCTGGACATCTCGTTGTTGGGCACGACCTACCGATATGATGTCAAAATTGAGCAGAAGCTCAAACAAAAGATGCGGCAATTTGGTAATGGGAACCCCTCACAACAAAATCTAGGAAGGGGTAGCCCCAACCCACAAAATAAAGGATAGAGAAAATATGGACAGTATCAAGACAACCAGTCCAAGCCATAAGCAAAGAAGGACACTAGAAAGAAAAAGAAAGATATCGAGAAGTGGTGAGACTTCCATAAGAGCCCTTGGCATAACACTGCTGATTTCTACTCAAAGCATTCACTGGTGGCTGAAGTGAAAGCCTATGAATCATATGCAGGTTCTGACTCTGAGTAAGAAATATAAAGGGGAAGATAGATCATTGACGAGGAACTCGGTGCCACCGTTGCTACCACCAATCTCCATCCTGGTGAACCAGACGAGCCAGAAGAAGGTGAGCACCTCTTCCATTCACAGATGTGGGTAAAAGGCACCCCGCTGCACTTCATTGTTGATAGAGGTAGCCATAAGAACCTCATCTCAGCAAAGGCCATCAAGCGGCTAGCCCTGCCGATAATGCCGCACCCACAACCCTACACCATTGGATGGCTCCCCCAAGGAAGCAATATCCACGTCAACCAACAATGCCGACTGTCGTATGACATCAAGCCTTTCAAAGACGAGGTATTGTGTGATGTTTCTCCTCTCGAATTTTGTAATTTTATTTTGGGCCAACCTTATTTATGGAAACATCATGCTGTATATGAGTCTAGGCCTTGTAATGTTATCATTACTTTGAACAGGAAATTGTACAGGATACCTGAGGCCGTCCCTCCTAGTGCTATTTCCTTGGTCTCTTCCAAGAAATCCAGGAAGGTCATCTCTCAGACCGAGAAATTTGTCTTCTTCATGATTCAATCTTAGAGTGAGAGAAATATCACAACCACATCCAGGGCCTCCGTGGTTGATATCCCCACACAACATAAGCAAGTGGATAAGTTCGTTGAAGAATACTCAGATATATTCTCCTCACTTCCAGGTCAAGAATCCCATCGATTTGACCCTAGGTGCACCGCTACCCAATGGACCAGTCTACTACTGATCTCTATTAGAAAACGAGGAGATCAAGAGGAAAAACCAAGAACTACTCCACAAGGGGCACATACGTCCCATCTCATTGCCTTGTGGGAGCCCAATCATGTTGGTGCAGAAGAAAGATGAGACCTGACAACTCTGCATTGATAACCGAGCCCATAATAAAATCACAGTTTGAAACTGGTACCCAATTCCCCGAATTGACGACCTCCTTGATCAACTCACGAGGGCCAAATACTTCAGTAAGATTGATATGAAGTCTGGCTAGCACCAGGTCCCAATAGAACAAACAAATGTATGGAAGACCGCCTTCAAGTCAAAAGAAGGTATTTTTGAATGGTTGGTCATGCCCTTTGGTTTGAAAAATGCTCCAACAAATTTTATGAGGATGATGGAAGATATCCTACGACCTTTCACCAATACTTTTTTAGTGGTGTATCTGGATGACATCCTCATCTAAATCAAGACTTGGGTGAAACACTTGTAGCATATTCAGCAGGTTCTGCACACCCTGCAACAACACAAACTATATGAAAAGTTGGAAAAATTCTCCTTCGGCATGGAAAAGGTCCATTACTTAGGCTACATCATTGATTGACATGGTGTGCATGTGGATCTAACCAAGATCCAGGTCATCCATGACTGGCCAGCCCAAACCACACTCACTGAAATTTGGAGCTTCTTAGGCCTCACCAATTTCTATCGCAGTTTCATGTTGGGATTCTCTCATATCGCATGGGCCCTCAACCAAGTAACCAGGGGTGGAGGTAAGGAACAATTTGTGTGGGTCCTATCCCAACAACAAGCCTTCGATGAATTGAAGAAGCGTTTGTGATTATCCCCAATACTTTCATTACCGGACCTGCAACATCCCTTTGAGATCGAGACATATTCTTAAGACCATGCTGTGGGTGCCATTCTCACTCAACACAACCACCCCATGGAATATCATAGTGAGACACTATGAGATGTTGTCCTTAAGTACCCTAATTACAACAAAGAAATGTAATCCATTGTGAAAGCCCGCTGTCAGTGGAGACATTACATTCTTGGAAAGGAGACAATCATCCACATTGATCACAATCCACTACAGTTCATGTAGACCCAAGGAAAATTGCGAAATGACTGCCATCATAAGTGGTCCACATACTTACAACAGTTCCACTTCAACATCAAGTATAAAACAAGAAGTTTTAACCGAGTTGTTGATTTCCTCAGCCGACCTCCAATCGTGACACTCACCACGGTGCTAGACTCTTGCGTCCATGAGACTTCGAGATGGCCCCACCTCTACGAGACAGACCCTGAATTCTCGACCACCTACCAAATGTTGGGCACCAACTCAGTGGTCACTAATTTCCATATTCAAGATGGGTTGTTGTGCCATCTGGTCCATATCTGCGTTCCATCAAGTGAGTGTGCGAAGATGATTTGGGAAGCTCACTACAGTCAGGTGGAAGGACACTTTGGTGTCGAAAATATAGTGGAAGTGCTACAGAAACATTTCTAATGGCCGAAACTTAAACAGGATATCGACAAGTATATCGGGTCCTCCACCGCCTGTGCTATTGCCAAACTAATCACTAAGAAACAGGGCCTGTACACCCCTATACCTACTCCTGACAGGCTGTAGGAATCCATCTCAATAGACTACATGTCGAGCCTCCTGTACACCAAGAGGGGAAATGACTGTGTTTTTGTGGTTGTTGATTGATTTTCCAAGATGGTGATTCTAGCCGCTTGCAAGAAGAACATCACAATAGAAGCCACTTCCAAGCTCTTCTTTGAACGATTATGGGTACATTTTGGGATCCCACAAACTATTATCTTAGACCATGATAGTCAATTCCTCAACACATTCTGGTCGAGCCTCTGGTCATTAATGGATACCAAGCTCACCAAATCCACTGCCTTCCACCCCTATATAGATGGCCAAACTTAGGTCGTCAATCATATGATCGTACATATCCTGCGCATGTACAATTTGAAATACCCCCACACATGGGATGAGATTATTCCCTATGTCCAACATAGCTACAACCGAGTGCTTCATAGCTCAACTGGGCACAATCCCTTTCAGTTGGGGTTGGGATTCCAACCTTTGGGCCCCATGGTTGTTGCACTACCCCTGGTGACCACCTCAGTCGACTCATCCCTACTCCAACAGAAGCTGACAAAGCCACCTGGTTCATTGAGCAGATCCAACACATTTGCCAATAGGTTCAACATATTCTACAAAATTCTAATTCCAAGTACAAGCAGTGCCATGATCAACATTGGGTGCCACATAAGTTTTAGGTGGGAGACAAAGTTTCGTTGCACTTGCAGAAAGAATTCCTTACAGGGCCCCATAAAAATTTTAGCCCACTCCATTATGGGTCGTACACCATCACCAAGGCTATGAGTGACAATGCTTTTGAGCTCAACATTCCCCCTTTCCTTGGCCTACACACATTCTTCAACGTGGCTCTCCTTCGACCATATTTACCACCATTATTGGACACCTCAGAGACAAAAGAGCAGTTGAAACCAAAATATCTCAACCCTCGACTATATGCAACAAGAATACAATGATCATATTGTCGACACACAGATCAAGGGAACTCAACAACAAAGTATCCAACTTTATCGAGTCGTCAAAGAAGGGCAGCTCCTGCACCAAGGCAAGTGGCTCACCCGAGGCCAATTTCAACAAAAATTTCCTCATCTGATGGGGGAAATTAAGGAAATGGATACCATTGTTTCTTAAAGAGGAAGGATTGATCCAAATGGATATCGGTGTCCACCCACCTTTTCCAATTCGCTAAAAACATTTTTCTGACAATTTTGGCAATTTACTATTTTTAGCAGATTTTAACTTTTGGGGCCATTTTGAGGGCCTAAATGAAGGTTTTTCAGGATCTAGCTTCTCAATGATAATTGAAGGCTCTGATGGATCCCCCAAAATGAATCTCCTCGATGACACCTTTCCAATGGGATATCGTGCGCCTAAAATGAAGATCGTATGCAAACGTTACGACCCCGAGAAGTTGATGTATTGAACTTCGAAGCTTCTTGGGCCTCACCAATTTCTATCGCAGGTTCGTGTTGGGATTCTCTCATATCGCATGGGCCCTCAATCAAGTAACCAGGGGTGGGGGTAAGGCACAATTTGTGTGGGTCCTGTCCCAACAACAAGCCTTCGATGAATTGAAGAAGTGTTTGTGCTTATCCCCAATACTTTCATTACCAGACCTTCAACATCCCTTTGAGATCGAGACATATGCTTCAGACTATGCTGTGGGTTCCGTTCTCACTCAACATGGCCACCCCGTGGCATATAATAGTGAGACACTATCAGATGTTCTCCTTAAGTACCCTACTTACGACAAAGAAATGTACTCCATTGTGAAAGCTTGTTGCCAGTGGAGACATTACATTCTTGGGAAGGAGACAATCATTCACACTGATCACAAGCCATTACAGTTCATGAAGACCCAAGGAAAATTGCAGAATGACCACCATAAAAATTGGTCCACATACTTACAATAGTTCCACCTCAACATCAAGTATAAAACAATAAGTACCAATCGAGTTGTTTATTTCCTCAGCCGACCTCCAATCGCGACACTCACCACAGTGCTAGACTCTTGCGGCCACGAGACTTCGAGATGGCCCCACCTCTATGAGACAGACCCTGAATTCTCAACCACCTACCAAATGTTGGGCACAAACTTAGTGGTCACTAATTTCCATATTCAATATGGGTTGTTGTGTGAAGCTTATTTGGGAATCTCACTACAGTCGGGTGGAAGGACACTTTGGCGTCAAAAAGACAGTGGCAATGTTGCAGAAACATTTCTACTGGCTGAAACTTCGACATGATTTTGAAAAGTATATAAGGTATTGCACCACCTATGCTATTTCCAAACCGATAACTAAGAAATAGGGAATGTACACCCCTCTTCCTACTCCTGATAGGCCGTGGGAATCCATCTCAATAGACTACATGTCGGGCCTCCTATCCACCAAGAGGGGAAATGACTGTGTTTTTGTGGTTGTTGATTACTTTTCCAAGATGGAGATTCTAGCCGTCCGCAAGATGAACATCACAAAAAAATCCACTTCCAAGCTCTTCCTTGAATGAGTATGGGTACATTTTGGGATCCCACAAACCATTATCTCAGACCATGACAGTCGATTCCTCAACGCATTCTGGTCGAGCCTCTGGTCACTGCTGGATACCAAGCTCACCAAATCCACTTCCTTCCACCCCTAGATAGATGGACAAACTGAGGTCATCAGTCAGATGATCATACATATCCTGGGCATGTACATTTCAAAACACCCCCACACATGGGATGATATTATTCCCTATGTCCAACATAGCTACAACTAAGCGCTGCATAGCTCAACTGGCCACAACCCCTTTCAGCTGGGGTTGGGATTCCAACCATTGGGCCCCATGGATGTTGTACTACCCTTGGTGACCACCTCAACCAAATCATCCCCTGCTCCACCAGAAGCTAACAAAGACACCTGCTTCATTGAGTAGATCCAACACATCTGCCAATAGGTTTAGGATATTCTACAAAATTCTAATTCCAAGTACAAGCAGTTCCATGATCAACATCGGGTTCCACATAAGTTTCAGGTGGGAGAAAAATTTTGGTTGCAATTGTATAAATAATGAATTATAGGGCCCCATCAGAAGCTTTGTCCACTCTATTATGGGTCGTACACCATCACCAAGGTTGTGGGTGACAATGCTTTTGAGCTCAACATTCCCCCTTTCCTTGGCCTACATCCAGTCTTCAACGTGGCTCTCCTTTGGCCATATTTCCCACCATTATTGGACACCTCAAAGATAAAAGAGCAGTTGAAACCAACATAGCTCAATCCTGATTGCATGCAATAGGAATCCAATGATCATATTGTGGACATACATATCAAGGGAACTCAACAACAAAGGATCCAACTTTATCAAGTCGTCAATGCAGGGCGGCTCCTGCACCAAGGTAAGATGCTCACCCGGGGCCAATTTCAACAGAAATTTCCTCATCTGATGGGGGAAATCAAGGAAATGGAGACCATTTCTTCCTAAGGAGGAAGGATTGATCCAGATGGATATCGGTGTCCACCCACCTTTTCCAACTCGCTCAAAACAATTTTCTCGCAATTTTGGCAATTTACTATTTTTAGCAGTTTTTAACTTGCCATTTTGAGGGCCTAATTGAATTTTTTTTAGGATATAGATTCTCAATGATATTCAAAGGCTCTAATTGAACACCCAAAATTAATATCCTCGATGATACCTCTCCAACGGGATATCGTGTACCTAAAACGAAGATCATATGCAAAAGTTACGACCCCGGGAAGTTGATGTACTGAACTTCGGAGCTTCTTCGGCCTCACCAATTTCTATCGCAGGTTCGTGTTGGGATTATCTCATATCACATGGGCCCTCAACCAAGTAACTAGGGGTGGAGTTAAGGCACAATTTGTGTGGGTCCTGTCCCAACAACAAGCCTTCGATGAATTGAAAAAGCGTTTGTGCTTATCTCCAATACTTTCATTACCAGACCTGCAACATCCCTTTGAGATCGAGACTGATGCTTCAGACTATGCTATGGGTTCTGTTCTCACTCAACATGGCCACCCCGTGGAATATCATAGTGAGACAATATCATATGCTGTCCTTAAGTACCCTACTTATGACAAAGAAATGTACTCCATTGTGAAAGCCTACTGCCAGTGGAGACATTACATTCTTGGGAAGGAGACAATCATCCACACTGATCAAAAGCCGCTACAGTTCATGCAGACCCAAGGAAATTGCAGAATGACCGCCATCAAAAGTGGTCCACATACTTACAACAGTTCCACCTCAACATCAATTATAAAACAGGAAGTACCAACCGAGTTTTTTATTTCCTCAGTCGACCTCCAGTTGCGACACTCACCATGGTGCTAGACTCTTGCAGCCACGAGACTTCTATATGGCCCCACCTCTATGAGACAGGACCTGAATTCTCAACCACCTACCAAATGTTGGGCACAAACTCAGTGGTCACTAATTTCCATATTCAATATGGGTTGTTGTGCCATCTGGGCCATCTCTTCGTTCCATCAAGCGAGTGTGTGAAGCTGATTTGGGAAGCTCACTATAGTCGGGTGGAAGGATACTTTGGCATCGAAAAGACAGTGTCAGTGTTGCAGAAACATTTCTACTGGCCGAAACTTCGACAAGATGTCGACAACTATATCGGGTATTGTACCGCCTACACTATTTCCAAACCGATCACTATGAAACATGGACTGTACACCCCTCTTCCTACTCCTGACAGGCCGTGGGAATCCATCTCAATAGACTACATGTTGGGCCTCCTGTCCACCAAGAGGGGAAATGACTTTGTTTTTGTGGTTGTTGATTACTTTTCCAAGATGGCGATTCTAGCTGCCTGTAAGAAGAACATCACAAAAGAATCCACTTCCAATCTCTTCTTTGAACGAGTATGGGTACATTTTGGGATCCCACAAACCAATTTCTCAGACCGTGGCAGTCGATTCCTCAACACATTTTGGTCAAGACTTTGGTCACTGTTGGATACCAAGCTCACCAAATCCACTGCCTTCCACCCCTAGATAGATGGCCAAACTGAGGTCGTCAATCAGATGATCATACATATCCTTCACATGTACAATTCAAAACACCCCCGCACATGGGATTAGATTCTTTTCTATTTCCAACATAGCTACAACCGAGTGCTGCATAGCTCAACTGGCCACAACCCCTTTCAGCTGGGGTTGGGATTCCAACCATTGGGCCCCATGGATGTTGCACTACCCCTGGTGACCACCTCGGTCGACTCATCCCCTGATCCACCAGAAGCTGAAAAAGCCACTTGGTTCATTGAGAAGATCCATCACATCTTCCAATAGGTTCATGATATTCTACAAAATTCGAATTCCAAGTAGAAGCAGTGCCATGATCAACATCGGGTGCCACATAAGTTTCAGGTGGGAGACAGTTTTGTTGCACTTGCCGAAAGAATGCCTTACAAGGCACCATCGAAAGCTTCGACCACTCCTTTATGGGTCGTACACCATCACCAAGGTTGTGGGTGACAACTCTTTTGAGCTCAACATTCCCCCTTTCCTTTGCCTGCACCCAGTCTTCAACGTGGCTCTCCTTCGGCCGTATTTCCCACCATTATTGGACACCTCAAAGATAACAGAGCAGTTGAAACCAACATAGCTCAAACCTGATTGCATGCAAAAAGAATCCAATGATCATATTGTGGAGACACAGATCAAGGGCACTCAACAACAAAGGATCCAACTTTATCGAGTTGTCAAAGTAGGGCAGCTCCTGGACCAAGGAAAGTGGCTCACCCGGGGCCAATTTCAGCAGAAATTTCCTCATCTAATGGGGAAATCCAGGAAATGGAGACCATTTATTCCTAAGGAGGAAGGATTGATCCAGATGGATATCGGTGTCCACCCACCTTTTCCAACTCGCTCAAAACATTTTTCTGGCAATTTTGACAATTTACTATTTTTAGCAGTTTTTAACTTCCGGGGCCATTTTGAGGGCCTAAATGAAGATTTTTCAGGATCTAGCTTCTCAATGATAATCGAAGGTTATGATTGAGGCCCTAAAATGAATCTCCTCGATGATACCTTTCCAATGGGATACCATGCGCCTAAAATGAAGATCATATGAAAAAGTTACGACCCCGGGAAGTTGATGTACTAACTTACCCAAATGGGGCCCACATGACTTTTGGCGCTTCATCTCCTAGAGTTAGATTTTTGGATGTCTAGGGTTTTTGACATTCCCGTTTATTGTAAAAATTCCTTCAGAGCCTCATTGTAATGATCTTCTTGCGAATGAGCGCAACCGTCACATCTCTTCTCAGAGATAGGCCGCCACCATTCCAACAAGCTTGTTTTCCGTTGCATTTTATAGTTTCATCTTATTTCCTTATTGAATAGAAAACCAGTTTTACCGTATCTCTGGTATTATGTATTAAGCATATTTTAATAATCTGTAGTCATTTCGTTCCGCTCATAAAATCTAGATCAGAAACCAATATGATCTGTAAACAAGGGACTTATATCCCACTCACTTCACCCACATAGATTGTCTGTGGAATTTAACTTATGGTCTATGTCAAAGTCTTGTAGAAATATCTTTGTCTTGTGAATGGCCTGCTCTTGGGTGTAACCTGCATACATCAAATTTCTAACAACACAATAACAATCAAGGCTTTGTAAATACTCCATCCCTTAGAACTCTGTATATCCTGCTTCAAAATGGTAGTGACCAAGGAAGAATGTGGTTTCATGAGTATTGTACTCTATTTAAGTTGAATTATAAGGCTTTGGATTTGGTGTAATATTCACATGACACCAGTTCTTGGCTTCAAGACTTATGCTCTTGATGTAGTTCTGAGTGCCAAATTCTTCTTCACTATTATTTAGTGAACATGTTAGGATGATTATGTTTACAATGCTTTATTTCCAGATCAATTACCTCACATATACATGTATTGTGAAAGGAAACCACAAAAAATTGACTGGAGGTCAAGCTAGGCTTTAAATCAGA
>JZKD02S1690306.1:616747-640679 GCA_000966675.3 Picea glauca
CTATTTTTCTTATGAGGACATTTGTTAGCAAAATGACCAATACCATCACAATTAAAACAAATTAAAGGAAGCTTACCTCTGTACCTACCGTTGGTTCCCTTGTTCAGTCTTTTGAGAAAGTTGGGCACTTATTCATCATCTTCCGAGACGTCATTGCTGCTGCTATATTCTTCTTGTTCCTTTTTCTTTTGCTTTGATCTTTTGGATGCTTTGAAGGCTGCTTCTTTTACATCTAGATTTTCCTGTTCAGTTCTCATCTCATATGCTGTGAAGATTCCATGCAGTTCATCCATGCTTATTGAGTTAGAAGTATAAAAGAGGTGTTAGAAGTATAAACTTATTTTTCGTAAACTTAAAATTCTAACAGTTTTAAACCATCACCTAAGAAATTGATATTATTGCAAGTAAAATCACCCTACCTACCCTTTCTCCACCCTTACCTTCCCCTTCAAAAAAATAAGATAAAATTACAAAATATTAACTTTTTTTCTTCAAAACAATTAAAAAAACTAAGTGAAAAAAAAACATTAATGTAAAAAGCCCAAATTATTATTATGTTTTAAAATTTTAAAACCATAAAAAACAAATCAATTAAAAAAAGATAAAAAATATTAAAAATAAACATTTAAAAACACTTTTTAATGGTTGTTTTTACCTCCATTTTGAAAACTGGTGCTACCAGTAGCACCCTTTTTTTTAGAGCTAAAATTACAACTTGTTTAAAACCACATGCTTAACAATTGGTACCATTACAACCAAAATCTTAAAATCAACTCTGTAATTACAAAACGGTGCGACAAGTAACACCCTTTTTTTTATGGGAGGTTAAAATTACAACTAATTTGAAACCATGGCCTTAACAACAAGTACCATTAGAACCAAAATCTTAAAATTAGCCCCTGAATTGAAAGAGGTGTTAGCAGTATAAACTTATTTTTTCGTAAACTTAAAATTGTAACATTTTTAAACCATCACCTAAGATACAAATATTATTGCAAATAAAATCACCCTACCTACCCTTGCTCCACCCTTATCTTCCCCTTCAAAAAAATCATAAAAAAGTACAAAATCTTAATTTGTTTTCTTCAAAACACTTAAAAAAAAACTAAGTAAAATAAAAAAATCAATGTAAAAAAACCCAAATTTTAAAATAAATACAAAAAAATAATTATTTTGTTTTAAAACCATAAAAAAAAACAAAAAAACTGAAACTGAAAAATATTAAAAATAAACATTTAAAACATTAAAAAATATAAACATTATATAGATATATACTAGCATACCCCTAAAGCAGAGGAAAGGGAACGCCAAAGAAAATACAAATAAATACGTTAGGAAAGAAAATAAAATTATTTTTATATTATAATTAGCCAATAAATAACATAGCAATGCGAAAGAGTAACCAAAACCATGGAAATTCACTATATGTCTACTTAGTCACAGATTTAGCATGCATAGTCACATCTTGCTTTTGTCATAAGAAAAGTGTAAGAAAAAGGATAAAGAACAAATTAAACCTTAGTTTTCTTTCCACAAAGTGAATAAGCATCCGCCAATGGACATTCTGTAAAATCCAATGATGTAAAATCCATTGATTTATGGCTTAAATATGTTATCCAAATATAACAACTGAACTTTGAATGTTTGTAGTTTCAAGTTATTAGCGAGAAAATCGCTTGGTAGGTAATATGGCCCGTGAGACAAAATAAATAAAGAGTCATTCAGGAAGTTTTCTTTGCAGCCTTGAATCTTAGGTCTCTTGTATTGAAACTAAAAATTTATCCAAGAAAGCAATTTATTTCAAAGTATATCTAAGTTGTGATTCTCATATGTGTATTAAGTATTTATATTTAAGGGGAAGGTGGTGTATAAGCCTTCATCGTTTTTCCACCTATGTTATTCATTCTAAACCCGAACAAGATAAGGATTCATAATAGATTTGTAAGGTACAAAATATCAAAGAAAGCTTTAAACTTGCAATAACAAAATTGTCCAGAAAGAAAAATATTTATAAAAACCTAAATATTTGTAAAAAATACCAAATAAATTGAAAAAAACGTTTGTCCGGCCACCCATTTACATTGAGAAAGTAACCACTATAGTGGAGTTTAATGATGAATAGTCAATACATTTTTACAAATATTAGTTCTTTTCTATAATGGACCAAAGAACTGCAAACCTAAATATTGATAAAAATGATGAAAATAACTTTCGAGTTAGTTTTTAATAAATATTTCTGTCATAAAAGGGGTCACAATTACTAACAAATCATAATAAAATATGGAATAGAATTTGAAACCTTGAGTGGGTCATAGAACAAAACATAAACATGAGTGGAAGATTCTATAAAAGAGGTTCATCCACAGTTTGTAGACTCATTGCCTTGAGCTGTCGGCCACCTATTTACATGGATAAAGTACCCACTAAAGTAGGGGAAAGTGTTATAACCCTAAATTTATCTACATATGCACACCTGACATTTGGCCGTCTTACTTGCATTTTTTTCCAAGCCATCATTGAGTTGCTCTTCTAAAAAACCCATTTTTTGAAGATGTACGTGCCCTGCACCACTACTACCCGCGTACATATGCTAGCTGCACCACTACAACCTGCATACGTATGCATGATGCACCACTACAACCCGCATACGTATGCATAATGCACCACTACAACCCACGTATACTTGCAAAATTTGCAAAAAATAAAAAAGTTGCAAGGAATTCATTGAGATTACGGGCTATTGGGTAGTTTCCCAACTAATCCATTGCCTATAGCCCATCACCCAACCAAATAACCATCATTTTGTCATATAAAATTAGGTTTTGGGGTCTCATTCCACATCTAGACATAAGAACAATGAAACTCTGCCCGTTTCACATCCCCTCCTGTCCCCAAGTAATTGCATCCCTTTTCTGAGAATTGCCTCAGAATTTCCCAATTTGCCTTTCTTCCTCCATCAAAAACCCTTTTTACTTCCCGAGAAGAATGTTGAGAGGAGAATCCATACTGAGGTGCACTTAGATCTCGGTGAAGAGGATCCTGGACTAGGTTCGTGGAGCAGTAGCCGGCTTTGGTTGTAAGTGATCATTGTATTATCAATAAAAGAAGTACTTTTCCTGTCCCAAATCATGGTGTGTTGAATGTTTCCATTTGATTTATATTTTTATTCTAACATCTAACCCTAATTTGTATATGAAATGCATGCTTGTAGCTTTTTGTTTGTCCATCTTTGAATTCAGGCTAGCCTTGGGGGGAAGCGTGCAGTCAAGGAATCTTTCAAGCGCGAGAGGATCATCACCGGACGCAGAGTAGAGGTACAGTTACCTGATCCTTCTCATTTTGATTTTCTTGTATGAGTTTGGGGTATGTTTGGGGTAGTTAGAGAAGTAGGATACTTTTAAATGATTATTGATCTGCCTACATTGTAAACCCTGGTGTAGCCATAGGGGGGATTTTTCCCGCTAGCAGAACTGGTGATCATACTGGGGAAGCATCTAGGGTTTTAGGGGATTTTTTGGGTGTTTGATTGGTTTTTGTACCTTTTGAGTTTCTGTTTAGTTTGCTGAGTCTTTTAAGGGATTTTGGTCACCTGTTGGTGCCACACCAATTCTCCCTTCCCTATCAGTCAGTCTGTTTTATTCCTTTTTTGATAAATTATAGAGGTGTACTCGCCCTACAGTGGGATAGCCCACGTACATACACGCCTTGTCTAGTAAACAACCTGTGTACATACACAAGCTGTTTAAATAACAATAGCATACCTTTTTCAAGAAACTGTTTTTTAAAAAGAGGCAGCCAACCGCTTTCCTGATTGAGGTTTTACTTCTCAGTGTTTCTTGATAGAGTTCAATGTCTCTATTTTTACAATCATAGCTTGGGTTAGATGCCAATTTTCTTGTCTTTTTGAAGAATTCTTGTGTTTAATTATGAAAGGGTTTTAGGCGAGTCTTTGAGTTTGTTGATCAATCTGTTTGGTGTCTTTAGTGACTCCTTGTGATCCGCAGTGGGCCAAAGGTTAGTTTCAGTCTTGTCTTGTTTTTCTTTTACCCCTTTCATTTTCTTTAAAGAAAAGAGAAAAAAAGATTTATTTCAAGTTTTTCTTGTTTAAAGCATTTTCAAAAGAAAAAGAAAAATATTTTTCATTCTTAGTTTGGTAAAGTAGTTGGAGTTAGTTATTTTACTTGAAAGGAAAAAGAGTTCATTTTTTAAGTTTTTTACTTATTTCTTAGAACTTAAGTAGCTCATAGTCGAGCAAAATTTCGTTTTAGGTCTTCTTTTTAAAAGATCTTGAAAAAAGTTAGTTATGAAAAAAGTTGGTTACGAAGAGCTAGTTGTGAATCTTTATTTTTTACTACAAGTAATTTTTCTTCTAGTTTCATTTTTTCCTCCTCTTTTTGTCTCTCATACACATCACTAGTTTCACTACCATATCCTTTGAGCTAAAACAAGCCATTTAAAATGAACACTAGATTTAAAATTAATTAGACTTTTATGTTTGTAGGGTCAATCAACTAGTTTAGGGTAGAGCCTTGAATTAGGTTGGAGAGGAAACTCTTCAAGGATTTTAAACAAACATTGGAGTCAGAGATAGGGTGATGCAGGACCATCGCCAACGTCAAGTGAGCGTGGGGCACATACCAACGCATTTTGGGTGTATGACGAATTGTTTAAAATCTTTTGAAGTTCGATGCTCTAAATGTTAATGAAAAAATTAAGAAAAGAGTGTACTCTTTGATTGTAAACAGACCTTGAGCATCCCTCTCTCGTTTGTAGTAGGTGAAGGCATTTATGTTAGTTATTATAAGTAGATAACTTTAATTTCCTAGATTTGACAGTTTTAGGAGCCGGAGGGAAAACGAATATAGACACCCTCACTTGTATCTTTGTAATAGGAACATTATGAGAAGAGAGAACATGAGAGAAGAAGCAGAGAGCTGTGTAGAAGAAACCATGTACATAAGTTCTGAAATTAATATATGAAGCTTGATTCAAACTCATGGTGTTCAAATACTTTCTGTGTATGCATGCTTGAATGTTATGCTTATACTTGTTTACTCTCTGTTATGCATTTGCTTTTATGCGTGAATGTATGATTTCACATTTAATGTCTGAAATCTAAAGAGAGGGAGAGTAAGGAATGAGTTTCAATTGTTTCTCTGTCTGAGCAAGAGTTTTCCTACAAGGAGTCCAGTGAAATTGTCCGCAAGGTGTGCGTTGACAGAGGTCAGAGTTCGTCTCTGCAAGCTCAGGAGAGATAGCATTTGTTCTCATTCTCAAGGAAGTGAAAGATAACCATGCAAGGAGTGCGCAAGCCGAGTGAAGTATCAGTGTTTGCAAACTGAGCGAAGTAGTGGAAAGGTTGCTATTGCAGAGAGTGCACAGAGTCGGAGAATTCAATACCTGGAAGTATTCAAGAATTACCGAAAGGAGTGCGTGCAAGAGTCTTCTTGAAGACTCGAGTCGTGGAGAAAGCTTAGGAGGTTTAGTACCTTGAAGCATTCAGAGAGAAGGAGTAGCGATATCATTTCGCTGGGTGGACGTTTTGCGAAGGATCATTTTGTTCATTTCGCAGAAATCACCAAGGAGGAAATTGACGGTCGGAGATCTCCGTGGAGAATTCACGAGGTCCTGGAAGCCATCAGATCTCATAGAGGAGCAAGAAGGTTATGGTGCATGTTTTCTAAGTGTAAATCTCGGGAGAATAGAGCCATAGGATCTGGGCCAACAGGGTCGTTAGATCACTCACATATTTCGCATCTCAGGGTTTCAGGAGGTGAAGAGTCGAAACTTTTGTAGCGAGATTCACGAAATCGCGAAAGGCGAAGTCCCAAAATAACGAAGGAATCTGAGCCATTTGCTAGAAGGAGGACACATGTCGTAGGATCAACTGTATCGGGGATTTGGACATCGGAGGTCTGAAAGGCAAGACCTTCGACTTTGCGAGTGGCGAAGTCACGAGATAATCACAATCGTCCATCTGAGAGTGGACAGATGGCACACTCACTGACATGGAGGTCAGACCTTCATTGACCATTTTGGGATTTCGTGGGTTGAAGAGCTGAAAGTCTAGCATTCAGATTTGCAAATTCGCGAAGTTCGAGAAGTTCCAAAAAGGCGGGAAGTTCCTTGTGGGAGCCGTGAAGAAGACGTGTCAGAATTTCACCATTTCGGCGTATCGGAGGATCATAGGTTGAGACTTTTGTCCCGAAAGTCCCAAAGTGGCGAATAGCGAAATCGCAAGAAAATCACAACCGTTTGTTAGGAGGAGGACAGGTGGCAGATATCTAGAGATATTATGAACTCGGATGTTCACAGGGTGAGAGCCCAAGGATTTAGTGCTCCAAGTTGTGAGAAGCGAAGTCGCGAAGTAATCTACGCCGTCCACCGGAGGAGGACAGGTGGCAGAGATTAGAGGATCTCGCGAACTCGGAGGTTCGTCGGGTGGGAGACCAAAATTTTGGGTGCTTGAAGTTGCGAGAAGCGAAGCAATGAAGTGTCGAGGTTTCACATAAGGGACACATGGCAGAACCACACGGTGGGCCCGGGAAATAATCAACCAGACACACGTCACATTTTTGGAGGATTCAACACCCCATTGACCTCTCGCGTCTCGGGGACTCGGGAGATAAGGGAACAAATCTCGAGCCTTCGACTCACGAAGTCGTGAGTAGCGAGTACGAGAGGAGAAAAGTCAAATCTTTCCTCTCGGGGTTTCGGGAAAGAAGGTGCTGAAGGTTGAACCTTTGAACTCGCGAAGGCGCGAGAGGCGAAAGGCGCTAGTTCTTAGCCTAGCCGGTGGTTGCGCAAGGAGGGCGCTGACAAAGGGAGATATGTACCCATTTCGTGATCTCAGGTATCACGAGATCGCAGAGGAAGAGTCGGAAGTCATGACTCGCGAACTCGTGAAATCGTGAGCTGCGAAAAAGAACCTATGAATATATTTGAAAGGGGATTCCAGCAGAGAATCCGAGAGAGACGATCCGACTCGAAGGGCATATAGAATGATCCTGTGAGAATATATCGGCCTGAGGGCCGATAGGTTTGCGTCAAATTGGTATTAGAGCCCAGAAATATTTCTTTGCTTTCTGTAGCAGGGAAAAGGAAGATTCACCATGCCGCTGAGAAGAAGAGACAGACAAACATTTGATCCACCAGAGGATAGGGAAATGCCAAGAAGAAGGGGTAGGCAGATGCCTGACCCAACCATGGAGAGAGAGATACGTGACCTACACGCCAGACTTGAGGACATGGAGACAACACAGAGGTGCACAGTCGGTGCTGGGGATCTTAGTGATTCCGAAAGTGAAAATGAGGTTGAACATGAAGGAGAAGAAGTCACAACAGAAGATGCAGCAAATGAATGCCTGATTAGGGCTGTTGCAAGAATGGGTGCTAAGGCAAAAATGGACATTCCAGTATATGAAGGAAACTTGGATGCTGAAGAGCTTCTAGACTGGATTAGATCTCTGGAAACATATTTTGACTATGAAGATGTCGAGGAAGACAAAAAGGTCAAACATGTTGTCACAAGATTGAAAGGATATGTAGCATTGTGGTGGGATGAGATACAAGATGACAGACGCTGCAAAGGCAAGCAAAAAATCAAGAGTTGGGATAGGATGATCGTGAAGCTGAAGGTGAAATTCATTCCCAGGGATTAACAGATTACTCTGTTTCAGAGAATGCAAAATTTGAGACAGAAGCTGATGACAGTGAAGGAGTACACTAAAGAATTCTACAGGTTGAACATCAGGGTAGGTCATCGCGAAAGTGATGATGAAAAGGTTTCCAGGTACATGAATGGTCTGAGATACGACATTCAGGATGAGATGAGCATGATGACCATCCGAACGGTGGAAGATGCTTATCAGATGGCTCTAAAAGTTGAAGAGAAGCTGAGCTGAAAATAAGGTCAAAGAGGCTGAGGCAGAAGTTAGCCTAGAGGCAAATCAGTTGCCCAGGATAGAAATCAGAAACCAAAGGAAGACTGGAAGAAACCTCAGACTCAGACTGAGAGAGGTGGAAGTTCATAGAGAGGGCAGTATACCGAACAAAGAGGTCAGTATGTTGATGCAAACATTTTCCCTCGTACCAGAGGTAGAGGAAGAGGAAGAGGTGGAGTGATAAAATGCTTCACGTGTGGAAAGAATGGACACAAATCTTATGAGTGTCTAGAAAAAAATAAAGAAGGTGGTGAGACTCACATTTCCGAAGCACAAAGACGGAATGTTGAGGCAGAAGATGCTGAAGGTGGAAGATCATTGATGATGCAAAAAGTTCTCTTAACGTCGGAGAAGGAGGTGGAGAATCCAGTGGAAAGAAACAGTCTTTTTCGGACTGCTTGCAAGACCAAAGACAGGGTATGCAAGGTCATTGTGGACAGTGGTAGCACATATAATCTCGTTTCTACAAAGATGGTAGAAAAGCTGGAGCTGGAGACGATTGAACATGCAAGTCCATACAGGGTTTCATGGATACAAAAAGGACATCAGGTAAATGTCACTAAACAATGTTTAGTTGAGTTTAAAATAGGAGGGTATAAAGATGAAATAGTCTGTGATGTTATTCCCATGGATGTTTGTCATCTATTGCTGGGTAGACCGTGGAAATATGACATAAATGTGATTCATGATGGGAGAAAGAACACATACACCCTAGAAAAAAATGGGAGAACTCACATGTTGCTTCCAATCAAAGATAAATAGGTGAAACCTGAAGTAAGCAACACTGTACTTCTCATGAGTGGGAAGGAAATTCTTACAGAGGTCAAGAAGAAGTAAGATCCACAATTCATTGTGGTAAAAAAACCTAAAATTGTTTTGACCAGTACAAGGGTAGATGATTTACTGAAAAAGGTTCAGAAACTGTTGGAAGAGTTTGCCGACATAGTAGTGGACGAACTACCTCATTCGTTGCCACTGATCAGAAGTGTGAGTCATCATATTGATCTCATACCTGGAGCTAGTTTACCAAACAAAGCAACGTATAGATTGACGCCGCAGGAGAATGAAGAGGTCAAAAGACAAGTCCAGGATTTGTTGGACAAAGGTTTGGTCAGAGAAAGCTTGAGTCCATGTGCTATTCCGACAGTGCTCAGTCCAAAGAAAGACGGAGGCTGGAGGATGTGTACTGAATTGAGGGAAATTAACAAGATAACCATCAGGTATAGATTTCCATTGCCGAGAATGGATGATTTGATGGATTGCTTAAGTGGGGCCAATTTTTTTTCGAAGATTGATTTGAAAAGTGGATATCATCAAATTCGTATGAGAGAAGGTGATGAATGGAAGACAACCTTCAAGACTAACGAAGGGTTGTATGAATGGCTTGTTATGCCGTTTGGCTTAACAAACGCGCCAAGTACCTTCATGAGGTTGATGAAGAAAGTCCTGAAGGATTTCATCGGAAAATTTGTCATTGTGTATCTTGATGACATACTGATTTTTAGTAAAATAGAGGCAGAGCATCTGAAACATTTGGCTACAGTGATGAAGAGGCTACAACAAGAGAAGCTGCTGATAAATATGAAGAAATCCTCATTCATGAAGACATAGCTCATTTATTTGGGGTTTGTTATTTCTGCAGATGAGTTGAGGATGGATCCAGATAAGGTGGAGGTAATTAAGAATTGGCCATCGCCAAGGGATATATTTGAGGTGAGAAGTTTTCATGGATTGGCTAGTTTCTACCAGAAGTTCATCAGGAATTTCAGTGGAATTAGTGCACCGATGATGGACATAGTGAAGAAGAGACAAAAGTCTTTTCACTGGACATAAGAGGCTGAGAAAAGCTTCAATTTGTTGAAGAAGAAAATCACGTAACAACCAATTTTGGGGTTGCCGTATTTTAAAAAGACATTTCAGGTAAAATGTGATGCAAGTGGATTTGCAATAGGGGCAGTTTTGAGCCAAGAAGACATGCTGATAGCATACTTCAGTGAGAAGCTGAATGAAGCGAAAGTGAAGTACTCCACATATGACAAGGAGTTCTATGCTATTATTCAGGCATTGAAGAAGTGGATACACTATTTGATTCTGAAGGAGTTTGTCTTATACAATGACAATCATGCTTTGCAATTTGTGACTCAACAGGAGAAGTTGAATCAAAGACATGTTAAATGGGTTGAATACATGCAAGACTTTACTTTTGTAATCAAGCATATTTCTGGAACTACTAACAAAGTTGTTGATGCTTTGAGCAGGAAATGTTTGTTGTTGCAGGAGTTCAGAGTCAAAACATTGGGTTTTGATGATCTCAGGGACATGTATAGAGATGATCTAGATTTTAAAGAGGCGTATGAAGCAGTTGAGAATCCAATTCTCAAGGACAAGATTCAATGGATAGAATACATGATCCAGGAAGGATTACTGTTTAAGGGTAATCAACTATGTATTCCAAAATGCTCCATGAGGGATAATTTGCCGAAGGATACACATAGTGGAGGATTGGTCGGGCATTTCGGTCATGACAAGACTTTCTCAAAGTTAAATGAGTCATATTTTTGGCCAGGAATGAGAGAAGATGTCAAAATATTCATGGATAGATGCATAATTTGTCAGCATTCAAAAGGGAAAAGACAGAATGCAGGCTTTTATCAACTGTTACCCATACTTGACAGGCCGTGGGATGCAGTCAGCATGGAATTCATATTGGGGCTGCCAAGAACACAAAGAGGTTTTGACTCTATCTTTATAGTGGTAGACATATTTTCTAATATGGCACACTTCGTACCATGTCAGAAAACCAGTGACACAACTCACATTGCGAATCTGTTTTTCAAAGAGGTCATTCGACTTCACGGCTTACCAAGGAGCATAGTTTCGGATCGAGACACCAAGTTCGTGGGACACTTCTGGAGAACCTTATGGAAAAATATGGGAACAAAATTATCGTTCAGTTCAGCTTATCATCCTTAGATGGATGGACAGACATAAGTTGTGAACAGAAGTTTGGGAGACTTGCTGAGGAGCTTGGTGAAAAAACACCACAGTCAATGGGATAATATTTTGCCACAGGCGGAATTTGCTTATAATGATTCAATAAATAGAAGCACAGGACATAGTCCATTCAAGATTCTTTATGGGATGCAGCCAAGAGGAGTATCTGAATTGAGGGATTTAGAACAGAATGCAACTAGGAATTCTAGTGCAGAAGAGTTCGCAGAAGTGATGAAGGAACTTCACAGCCAGGTGAAGGAGCGATTGCAGAACTCGAGCAGAGAGTATAAGCGCAGAGCAAATCAACACAGGAAACAACTTCAATTTGAGGTTGGTGATTTGATTCTGGCACATCTGAGAAAGGAAAGGTTCCCAGAAGGGGACATATAACAAACTGAATATGAAGAAGATCGGACCATGTAAGGTCTTGAATAAATTTGGGGCAAATGCTTATGAAATTGAATTACCCGATGGGATCAAAATTTCTTCGATATTCAATGTCTCATATTCGTACCCTTAAGAAGCGGAGGGAGCAAGAACAGACAATGAACAACTAGAAGTTCAGTGGACTAAACAGATGCCAGTTGTAGAGAAGCCATAGATGGAAAGCATACTGGACAAAAGGGTTAGCAAGAAGACCAGAAGAAAGGAATACTTTGAATACTTGTTCAAGTGGAAGAGACATCCAGTTGAAGATGCCAGCTAGGAGAATGAAGCAGATATCCAGAAGGATGGGCAGACCATGCAAGAGCTCATGGACAGGAGACCATGAAAATTTTCAAGCGAGGGAGTATGATGCAGGAGCATTGCCAACGTCAAGCGAGCGTGGGGCACATACCAACACATTTTGGGCACATGACGAATTGTTTAAAATGTTTTGAAGTTTGATGCGCCAAACGTTAATGAAACAATTAAGAAAAGAGCGTACTCTTTGATTGTAAACAGACCTTGAGCGTCCCGCTCTCGTCTGTAGTAGGTGAAGGAATTTATGTTAGTTATTGTAAGTAGATAGCTTTAATTTCCTAGATTTGACAGTTTTAGGAGCCATAGGGAAAACATATATAGACACCCTCACTTGTATCTTTGTAACAGGAACATTATGAGAAGAGAGCACAGGAGAGAAGAAGTAGAGAGCTGTGTAGAAGAATCCATGTACAAAAGTTCTGAAATTAATATATGAAGCTTGACTCAGACTCATGGTGTTCAAATACTTTCTGTGTATGTATGCTTGAATGTTATGCTTATACTTGTTTACTCTCTGTTATGCAGTTGCTTTGATGCGTGAATGTATGATTTCACATTTAATGTCTGAAATCTAAAGAGAGGGAGAGTAAGGAATGAGTTTCAATTGTTTCTCTGTATGAGCAAGAGTTTTCCTGCAAGGAGTGCAGTGAAATTGTCCGCAAGGTGTGCGTTGACAGAGGTCAGAGTTCATCTCTGCAAGCTCAGGAGATATAGAATTTGTTCTCATTCTCAAGGAAGTACAAGATAAGCACAGGAGTTGTGCAAGGAGTGCGCAGGTTGAGTGAAGTCTCAGTGTTTGCAAACTGAGCGAAGTAGTGGAAAGATTGCTATTGCAGAGAGTGCACAGAGTCGGAGAATTCAATACCTGGAAGTATTCAAGAATTGTTGCAAGGAGTGCGTGCAGGAGTCTTCCTGAAGACTCGAGTCATGGAGAAAGATAAGGAGGTTTAGTACCTTGAAGTGTTCAGAGAGAAGGCGTAGCGATATCATTTTGTGGGTGGACGTTTTGCGAAGGATCATTTCACAGAAATCACCAAGGAGGAAATTGACGGTCGGAGTTCTCCGTAGAGAATTCACGAGGTCCCGGAAGCTGTCAGATCTCACAGAGGAGCAAGAAGGTTATGGTGCATGTTTTCTAAGTGTAAATCTCGGGAGGATAGAGCTGTAGGATCTGGGCCAACAGGGCCGTCAGATCACTCACATATTTCGCATCTCGGGGTTTCGGGAGGTAAAGAGTCGAAAATTTTGTAGTGAGATTCGTGAAATCGTGAAAGGCGAAGTCCCGAAATAGCGAAGGAATCTGAGCCGTTTGCTAGAAGGAGGACACTTATCGCGGGATCAACCGTATCGGGGATTTGGACATCGGAGGTCTGAAAGGCAAAACCTTCAACTTTGTGAGCGGCAAAGTCACGAGATGATCACAACCGTCCATCTGAGAGTGGACAGGTGGCACACTCGCAGACATGGAGGTCAAACCTTCATTGACCATTTCGAGATTTCGTGGGTTGAAGAGCTGAAAGTCCAACATCCGTATTCATGAATTCGCGAAGTTTGAGAAGTTCCAAAAAGGCGGGAAGTTCCTTGTGGGATCCGCAAAGAAGATGTGTCAGAATTTCTCCATTTTGACGTATTGGAGGATCAGAGGTCGAGACTTTTGTCCTGAAAGTCCCGAAGCGGCGAATAGAAAAACCGCGAGATAATCAGAACCGTCTGTTAGGAGGAGGACAGGTGGCAGAGATCTAGAGATCTCGTGAACTCAGAGGTTTGCAGGGTGAGAGCCCAAGGATTGAGCACTCCAAGTCGCGAGAAGCAAAGTCACGAAGTAATCTAAGCCATCCATCGGAGGAGGACAGTTGGCAGAGATTAGAGGATCTCACGAACTCAGAGGTTCGCCGGGTGAGAGCCCAAAATTTTGGGTGCTCGAAGTTGCGAGAAGTGAAGCAACGAAGTGCCGAGGTTTCACATAAGAGACACGTGGCAGAACGACACGGTGGGCCCGGGAAATAATCAGCCAGACACACGTCACATTTTTGGAGGATTCAACACCCCGTTGACCTCTCGCGTCTCGGGGACTTAGGAGATAAGGGAACGAAGCTCGAGCCTTCGACTCATGAAGTCGCGAGTAGCAAGTACGAGCGGAGAAAAGTCAAATCTCACCTCTCGGGGTTTCGGGAAAGAAGGTGCCGAAGGTTGAACCTTTGAACTCGCGAAGGCACGAGATGCGAAAGGCGCTAGTGCTTAGCCTAGCTGGTGGTCGCGCAAGGAGGGCACTGACAAAGGGAGAGCTGTACCCATTTCGCAATATTGGGTATCGCAAGATCGTAGAGGAAGAGTTGGAAGTCATGACTCGTGAACTTGTGAAATCGGGAGCCGCAGAAAAGAACCTGTGGACCGATTTGAAAGGGGATTCCAACAGAGAATCCGAGAGAGCCGATCCGGCTCGAAGGGCATATAGAACGATCCTATGAGCGGATATCGACCCGAGGGCCGATAGGTCTGTGTCATAGGGAGTGTAAAAGTCTAGTGACGTGAAATTTATCCGGGACCCCCCTCTAACACAAGGGCTAAACACGAGGTCACGTGAGGAAATGCATAAGATATAACCTCTCCGAAGTTGGACTAAACGTAGCGGGGAACACATATTGAGGATCTGTCGTGGGATACTATCGCTTGCATTTTCCTATGGAGCTTCATGTACCTCAAATCTGTTCGAGATCCCTAGTTGTCTTCCAGTCCACTTGCTTTCGATACCCTCGGTAGGTTTTAGACTTCCTATCTTGCTCATTTTGGTCCACTCGACTGTCGAATTTACCTTCCTGGTGACTGTTCGTGAGTTGGAAACTTAGTTACCTTTATTTTAGGGACTTACACAAGTGACTGTGGGGGTATACTGCAGTACCTAGGGAAGATGTTAGGTCACACTTTGCAGAGTATACTCAGAGGGTGCTTCTGTGTTCGAGTTTCACTTGCACCGATAAGTTTCTCTAGTATTGGTTGGCGTAACTGTTATTCCAACTAGATAGTGGTTTTCTTAGTTTATCTCATAGGATTTTTCTAGTGTGTTCTTTCTTTTAAATGTTAGTTAAAACCTTACTGTGTCATTGATATTTTCACAAAGTGGAAGATCAAGAGCTCTTTCGACTGTGAAGTTTTCAGGGCCTGCCACTGGTTACATTGGATCCACCACCACCACCATTACGGTGAAGACTTGACTAACAAGGGTCATTTGAAGCGACCGAGCCAGATGAGACTGTGCCCGAGCCAACTCTCAGAGGGGATTACTCGAATCCGGAGGAACTCATTGGTTTTGACCTTGGAGGGAAAGTTATCAAGCTAGTTAAACCTCTGATCACTGACTTGTTGGCACCAATATTGGTACAAGTTGTCCCTCTGAGGGTAACACCTTATGAGCGTCAGATAGTCTTACAAGCAGCTATGGAAGAAAATGTTGCTACTTCGTCCAGGATTCCTCACACTCCCTTAACGACTGCCACAACAAGGGGTATTCCGCCTCCTAACCCACGTTTGCTGGTCCAGACCACAGTGGTCTCGACCCCCTCTACTTCGGGTAGTGGTCCAATTCCATCATGGGCGACGACCACTACTCCGTTCACACAGAGTGTGATGGGCCCTCCATTTTCATATGGGTTTCCCGACTTTGATACAAACTCCGTCCTTACCTATTCCACCTTAGAAACCATGGGTATGGGGGAAGGGAGCTCCAACACTCCCTTGTAAGGGTCCATTGGGGGCATCTCAGCCTCCTATAATGATATCCCTTACGGTGGGGGTCATATACCTCCTGAGTCCCCCTCGCTTGGCAGTGCTTTCCAGCCACCCGTCGGTCTGAACACGAACTACAACTTGTTTGGAAAAGGTAGTATAGGACGTTCTTCTTACACTGCGCCGGTGGGATCCATGTTGTTCTCTTTGTTCGACGCGTTTTGATAATAATTCTTTTTAGTCAATTTCCGTCTCGGCTAGGGGAATACCTACTTTTGGATAACAGAATCTTGTGCAGGGTACTATTCCTACACAGGGGGCAAGTACATGAGTTTTCTCCTCGCAAGGAATTTGGAATCCTTGGTAGAGATTTGTTCCCTCGCAAGGGATGTCGACCAGGGGAAACCCCTTCCATGGTAAATGGAACCCTGGTCAAGGCTCAATATCTATGCCCATCAAATTGGCAAGGGGAAACCCCTTCCAAAATATTTGGAACACAATGCAGGGAGAAATACCTGCTCAACCCTCATCGTCCAATTACGGGAATCAGACGATGATGTCTCAGAAAACGCAGTTTTCATATGCTAGTCAAGGCCATGGTATCTACCAGAACCTTGGCCAACATCCCAACTTTTCCTGGCAACCTAGTGACAGCCAAACCCCAGGCTCCCTTTTCCCTATATGTAGTACCCATCACAAACTACTATTTCTGGAAATGTTACACTTGCTAGACTTGTCAAGGTTGCTTAATGACCCAATTTGTCATGATCCGTGTTGTCCCCCAATGTCGACTAAGTTTCCCTCAGATATTCTGAAGTTTGAAGGCAATCCTGGCGAAGATCCATGTGATCACATGACACATTTATACCTATGGTGCTCGTTAATCTCACGAGATGACTTCGTACAATTGCACCTATTTCAATGCACTCTTATTGGCGGTGCCATGAAATGGTATATCGAGATAGACTGCTCAAGATATTCTTACTTTGATTTGGCGATGGTTTTCCTAAACCATTTCCAACTACTCGTGAGATACGATGCCGACACCAAGTTGATGGCCAACTTTGAGTAGACTAAGGCCGATCATATCTCAGATCACATCCGAGAATGGTGGTGCTAGAAGAGTTTTATTAAGGTACATGTCCCACCGACTTTTCTGTTGGAGTGGTTCATGAAGTCTTTGGTACCTTAGTTATCCAAGGACGTTGCGAATTCAGGAGTGTTTTCAGAGGAGGAGGTGATAATGAGAGCGTAACAACTCGAACTGATATAATCTCAGTCTAGCTTACTCTATGAGATTTTTCCAGATGCGGCATGGTCCATCCTTGACAAGGCCAAAATTTTTTTTGGACCACATGTTGATGGTATAGTTGGTTCAACACAAGCAAAGTCCATTGATCAGCTGTCAAATCAATTGCAACAATTGTCGATACAACAGACAATGACTAGCTAGACCTCTAGTTCGACTATTCTACCTACCCAAATGTCGGACGCACACAGTGTGCAGTTGACGAACCCGAAGGCCAACTAGTAGCCCGAAGGGAAGAAAAAACAATGAAACAAGAAGGGTAAGGGGGATAAGAAACCCAACAACAATGCTGGCAGGGGAAACACAGAGAAGAGAAAGTCAAACTATCCATGTAACCTTTGCATGGAGGACCACTCGACTCACCTGTTCCCTCAACTTGCGGAGGCCAAGAATTTATTGGCGCAACAGTAGCCTACTATGCTAACGAACCCATTTCCACATGGGAAAAATATGACTCAAGACTCTTCAAGCGTGGATGGTGGCAGTCAAGGACCCCCCGCATATTCTAGTAATCCCTCGGCCATGAATGTTTACATGATGAAAGGTGATTCTTATATAGCGACCAGGGCACACAATTACAAAATGCCAGAATATGCCAAAAAGGGTAAAGAAGCCAGAAACTCTCCTATTCCTCTCCATATTGAGAGGACAACAAGAGAAATAATGACACAGATCCCAAAAGGGGCGTTCAAGAAAGCTTCTCATAATATGAACTCGAGGGCCACCCAGAACTACTCTATGGTGGAGGATCTGTCACAAACCCCTTGCGCAATGTCTTCTTTGGAGGTCCTCCAGAGTTTCCCTTCGTAGAGAAAAGATCTGTTATCCGATTTGGGATCTACAAAGACTTGTAATCCGGGAACGATCATTTTTGATACGACCGACTTGAAACCTCGTCTCCCTTACCACGTTTCTTTTCAGATAGTAGTGGCTTACCCCACATAATATTTTACCCAAAATATCTTCCAGACGGTGGTTGATGAGCGTGCCTCGACTTGCGTGATGTCGTTGGCATGTTGGAAGGCCATTTTCCAACCCGTTTTGTCTCCATCACCTAGTCTGCTTACCACTTTCGACAGTCATTCTTTCAGATCACATGGAATTATCCCTTCTTTCCCTGTACAATGAGGAGGGAAGACCGTGTGCGTCGAAGTTGAAGTGGTCGATGCGCCTCTCGACTACAAACTTATGTTAGGAAGGAGTTGGACCTATGCAATGCATGTCGTGGTTGCCACAGGTTTTCATGTCTTATTGTTTCCACATGAGGGCCGAATCGTAACCATTGACTAGTTGTCCTTCTCCTGCTCCGACGCTTCATCGGGGGAATCCGTGGTCCTGATGATTGATAACCCTCAACCAGGATTCGTCAAAGTAGGGGTTGGTTTGTGCCCACTATTGATGAGTACTTTCGATTACCTGCCTCCTTTCTTCGATGTCAAGTTTATATCGGCTTCCCCCGACTAGCCTAGGGCTGAAATATTTCAAGTGTCGTCATTTTGAACGACTTACTTTGACGATCCATGGAATATTCCTTCCCCATCAGCTACGATGGAAGGGATAGGGCATCCTGGCATGGCCATGCCTTTGTCCATGACAAAATTTGCGTACAATATTGTCTAACAAACTTCGACAGACCCCGATATGAATCTCGCACAGGAGTTAGATCCAGTTCTCAAGCCTATTTGGGCTCAAGGTTTCCTTGCCAATACCAATTCTTTAGACCTAGTCTTGCCTTCAAATGAGGCAATTCTTGAGGCATTAACTAGTCCAGATAGACCCTGGGATGATCTCCATCACAGATCTTATTTTCTCTCGGAGTTAAGAAGAATAGAGGCAAGTGAATTTGTTTTGACTATGAATGGAGATAGGTCTTGTGCTGTTAGTCCTCTAGCTATGCACACAGTTTACGCCAAGGGTAATATGGAAATTATCGCTGAAATGATTCCAATAGATACCTCTAGTGATGGAGAAACAATGACTCCTTTCATTTTTAACCAGATAGTAGCAAGGTTTGGTGTCCCGAAGGAGATTGTCACTGAACATGGCAGTCACTTCCAGAACAAAATGATGTTTGAGTTAACATCAAATCTTGGGTTGAGGAAAGAACATTCATCACCCTACTACCCACAAGAGAATGGTTAGGTGGAAGCTGTGAATAAGTCCCTCACGAATATTCTATAGCGAACGATCAATTCTGCCAAGTCAAATTGGCATTTGATGTTCTACTCGACATTATGGGCCTACCGAACGTCTGTAAAGACTGCCACTGGTTTCTCACCTTTTCAATTCGTTTACGGGTTGGAAACAATCTTTCCTATAGAATGCCAGATCCCATATTTAAAGTTGGCAGTAGAGTTACTACCAGACACTTCACCGCTTGAGGAACGCCTATTATATCTAGAGAAAATCGATGAGAAACACCATGATGCATCCTTGTCCAATAAGGCTCACAAGCAACGAGTCAAGTGTCAATATGATCGGTCCGTCTGTTGACACTCAGAACTGAAATGGGTTGTAGCAAATCAATCCCGAGGCAACCTCGAACCACTTTGGATTAGAAGCTGCCCTCTTCCAACCCGAGAGGGATCTCTCGAAAAATGTCACAAAATAAATTGAAGTAAGCCTGGAAACGGTGGGCAGATTTATGGGTGAAAGATGGTCTTGGATTTGTGGGGTTTGGGGTTAAACCAGGGAAAAGGTCCATTGGGCATCGAGTCAAATGAAAACTGAGAAAAAGAGACAATAGCAGAGATCAAATAACTTGCGGAAAGTGAGGCAAAGTAAGTCTATCTTTCAGTGCTTTGATAAATCATGATGTGGTAGCGGAAATAAAAAGGAAAGGCTGACGTAGCAAAGGATACATGCAGAATTCCGAAAATACAGATTGGTCTTACACAACTGATAGCTGGTGCAGAGGAAAGGCAATAAACAATTACATAAAACCCAAATCCTTTCGTTATAGTAGTGGTCGTACTAAAGTATAACGAAGCACATCGGTTAGAAGAAAACACAATGTAATGCAATCGTGATGGTTTAAGGAAGACATAAAGAAATGATAACACGTCAACTGTGAGTAAGGAACCTACATAATGAAATCCAAACAAATTTAACACAGCTGAAGGAGAAGAAAACATGCTGAAAGAAATCGACCGTGATGAATCTGATAGTCGCAAGCAAAAGATATTCTTTATTACTCCATTAATGGCTTACAAAAACTCAGACATTACAATGAAACCCTCTTCAGAAGAGGTTTCCCCCGTGCTGTGCTCATGCGGCCCCCCTCCTGCTCTTTTACATACAACAGTATTTTAAAAGAAAAATTGAAACTCTCGGCGTTCCAGGAATCTGAAACGATTCGTCTTCTGGACTCCGGGACTGCCAAATGTGTGGATTGCTATTTGGAAGGTTACTGAACACATAAGATTACAAAAAACATTTGACCAGATCATCCAAACTATCACTATATTCCACCTGCGTAGAGAAACTGCCCCATAATTCCTGAACCTTTCCATGCTCATCTGTCGGTACACCAGAAAAACTATTGCCAAAATCTGTACCCAATTCGATGACCTCCATGTTCATAGCTCTATACCTGGGATAATAACATTTTTGAATATTCAAGGCAACCACTTTTTTTTGACCGTGGACTTGCGTGATTGAACTCTGATTCAATCCAACAAGATACACAGTATCATCCTTCTATAGAGCAGGTTGAGGGCAAAGAAAAACTTCACGTATAGCTGCAGCCTCAGCTGGACTTAGTGCCACAACAGGAATGTCGAACAAGGGAAAGGACAAAAAGCAGGTTCGAAACTTAAATATGTAAGTAACAACGGATAATTCATACCTGGAATTGCTCGCCTGCTCGATTGGGATGCCAATCAATACGGCCAATGAATGGCTGCTTCTTTAAATTGATGGCTTTCTGTCATCAGAAATTCATCAGAAATAGAAGCAGCAGAGGATTGCCATGGCATCTCTCCAGTATGAAATTACTCCTAAGCCTAAGGCTACTAATTCCATGACCATAAAACTGATGGTCAATAAGAGAAGTCGTAAGATATTGTACGCAGAAGCAGTGAAGGATTTTGTTGATCTGTTGTTCAGTTTTCTCGTACTTCCAACTGGGGCGATTGCCAAGCAGGCGCTGGTCTCCAAAGTACTTAAGGAGGAGGAGGATCAGACAAAAGTTCCTTGCATCACAAATCTTTATAAGAGCGTGGAGAGTCTGTCTGCGTCACTCATGAAAGCTGACAAAGCGATTTTGTTAGATCCAAAGGTCATCTCCATGACCTACACCAGTGACACATTGCATATTCAATCTCCATCGCTTCATCCTCCTCCTGTAGCTCCTTCCAGGTATTATGTGTGCCCTTATATACAAATTTCTAGCTATACACATAGTCTCAGCACCCAAAGTGGAACTGTAACTTGTTCCTGCGGCAATTGGGTAAACCGTGAAGTGAAGTTGGTGGACAACCCCCTCGCAGCCGCCAAAGATGTAGTACGTCCTATGGGATATGTGAAGAGGACTGTCAACTTTGTCATCACAGATGACTTGAGCGTTATTCCAGTTAACTCCACTGCC
This sequence comes from Picea glauca, assembly GCA_000966675.3. Classification (NCBI taxonomy): domain Eukaryota; kingdom Viridiplantae; phylum Streptophyta; class Pinopsida; order Pinales; family Pinaceae; genus Picea; species Picea glauca. Next base: position 638,049 of record JZKD02S1690306.1, read on the forward strand.
ACAATCGTTCAGTTGTGGAATAATATTGATGTGAAGGAGCCTGTTGGTAGGATAGAGGATGAATCATGTGTGAAGGAGCCTGTTGGTAGGATAGAGGATGAATCATGCTACCAAGAATTCCCGTCTCTATAGGAAAAGCCTCTCTCACAAACTGTTCAGTCTCTCGTCGAAACCCTAATTGACATGCCTCACCGAATTTTTTTTTAACAAGGGTCATCTGAAGTGTCCGTATCGACACCTTGGCATGCAACCGTTACCTTCTTCAAATGCCCCCCACCAGGCAATACCAATCCATCTTCGCTTTGTAGTCAGGGGCAATAAATTATCAAGACTAACGTACTTGTCATGATTATTCTGCACTGTAGCCACACCGCTTAAACAAAAACGCTTCTTGCCGGCATTGTCATTCCTGCCAGGGAAATCTGCAAGAGACATAAATGGAAATGCAACATATCCATAACGCCCACATGATATTTCTCTACAAGAATCCTGCTTAAGAGTATTTTTGTCATGTTCGTCCATCAGCCATAATTTTTTTCAAAAGGAACGAACTTTCTCTAAATTTCAACCAGTCGATAGCAACTCTAACCATTGGAACTACCTGATTTCACGACCAAATTCTGAATGCCCTCGCCTTTAGGAGAAAATTCATTGTCTTACTCATGGGAATTAACAGAATTAGCACAAAGCATAACTTGCCCATCATCCATGGTCTTCATTGACATTGACCTCTCTCTATGCACAATGGAAACAATGCGTGGAAAAAGGCCAGCACATGTAATTGCTCGAACCAATGACTGATTGTGAGACAACTGATTAGAGGTACTTGCGTCAACATCCACTAAATCGGCTTCTTTCAGCAGAAAGCTGAACTGTTTCCAAAGAGAATTTATGTACTGCAATGTTTGAGATGAGAATTCACCAATGCTAATTTGCAGACAGAGAGCATGTAGTGGTATCCTCAGGATCTCTGGAAGTTGATATTCTGCAAAAGCATCATACACACATCTTGGATAGAGATGATAGCATTCACCAGGTTGAACACGACCAGCTCTGCGTCTCCTTTGACGAGCAAAAGCACGAGATATCCAGGAAGGAAGCAGACATGGAGTGTTTTTCAAAGCATCATAGGACGTTTTCTTTTCCTTTCCATGGTCCACGACAAAAACAACATCATTTATTGTTATGCTAGCCTCTGCCATGTTTGTGGCAAGCACTATCTTTCTTACATTAGGAGGTGGCTTTTCAAAAATCAATCTCTGCTCTGAAGTATCCATAGATCCATGACAAGTAAGCAAAATAACTCTGTTTGGATCTCCTAACAGAGGATGTGCCTTGAGCTGATCCTTCAAAGCATTTATATCATCCCATCCTATCATGAATACCAAGATAGCCCCTGGCCTTTCTTTTCTACAAATATGGCATAAGACAGCCTCTATTAGGTTAAACCCTATGCAATCAGGGGTCCAACAAGTGAGGGAATATCGAGCCCTCGCACCATACTTTTCAAAGTGAGAATGTGAAAGTGCATCCTCAACAAGGGAAGTAAGCTGGTTTTTCCTCTTCTGAGAGAATATGTGTTTCTGTGTTTTCCACATCTTTTCTTAGATTCCCTTTCGAGCAACAACAATTTCACCAAATAGAGCATAAGTGTGTGCATCCCAGAGTTCAAATGTGTTGTCAAGAGCACTATAGAAGCAACACCTTGCTGCAAAATTTTCCATGATAAACCTTCTAAAACCAGGTACCTTGGGCAGCATAGTCGATTTTGATATCTGTTACAACACCGTCCGTCCTCAGATTTTCTTCGAAGGCGACCTTGTCCTAGTCTACGACCAAGAAAAGGATCCCCTAGGGGAAGACAAGTTTAAACCCATGTGGTTTAGATGTTTCATTGTGAAAGAGGTATTAAAGAAGGGCGCTTATTGTCTAGTTGAATTTGAGGGAAATGCTTTGGCGGAGCCTAGAAATATGCTCTACCTCAAGAGGTATTACTCGTAGGTTGGTCACATGGGTGACTTCTTGTACATATGTATAGTTCTTATACAATTTTTCGTCTTTTTGTTTTATGGACGTGTCATTATATATGTCGTATTTTCACTGTATTAGATGTCAAGTGAATCAGAGGTGTTCTTTAGGTTCGCGGATGGCGCTAGCCGACACACTTGAAGGCTTGCTTCTACAACTTGGGTGATTTTCACGCCTCAAGGCTAGTTGCTATATTTCAGAGGTATCTGTCTAGGTGATGCCACAAACAATTTTGCCAAGTACAACACAATGATAGAGTTTCTTCACGACGCTTTGTCGTATGGAATTTCTCACCTTCGGGTCTACTTAGATTCTTAGCTAGTTGTGTCCTAGTTAAATGGAGTTTACCGCATTTATGATCCTACTTTACACCAACGTTTCCTTAGGGTATGTCTCTTAGAACATTGCTTTGATTACATTACGTATATCCATGTTCCTAGGAGATTAAATCAAATGACATATACTCTAGCTAATCAAGTATTAGAATGGCATGTTGCACACACATACAAAAGAAGCACACACATACACATGTACATACATTTGTAAATAAATTTGATCCATAAGACATAAGACATAAAATATGTATTTATATATATATATATA
>JZKD02S1690306.1:648939-666480 GCA_000966675.3 Picea glauca
TTTTAAAATAAAATCATTAATTTTGGTTTTTACATTTATTTTTACTTTGAAGAAAAAAATTAAGATTTTGTATTTTTTTATGATTTTTTTTCGAAAGGGAAGGTAAGGGTGGAGCAAGGGTAGGTAGAGTGATTTTATTTGCAATAATATTGGTTTCTTAGGTGATGGTTTAAAAATTTAACAATTTTAAGTTTGCAAAAAAAAAAGTTTATACTGCTAACACTTCTTTTCTATTCAGGGGTTGATTTTAAGATTTTGGTTGTAATGGTACTTGTTGTTAAGACCATGGTTTCAAATTAGTTGTAATTTTGACCTCCCATAAAACAAAATTGTGTTACTTGTAGCACCACATTTTAATTTCAGTGTTGATTTTAAGATTTTGGTTGTAATGATACAAGTTGTTAAGCCCATGGTTTTAAATAAGTTGTAGTTTTAGCTCAAAAAAAAGGGTGCTACTGGTAGCACCACTTTTTGATTGATGAATAGTTTGAGGATTTTGGTTGTAATGGTATTAGTTGTTAAGACCATGGTTTCAAACAAGTTGTAATTTTAACCCCATCAAAAAATAAGGTTGCTACTGCTAGCACAAGTTTTCAATTCAGGCTTGAATTTAAGGTTTTTGTTACACACATTACATGCCATGATTGCAAAGGGTCATAATTTTAATCTAAAAAAGAAAAAGGTGCTACTAGTGATCCAAGAGGATCTAAAAGGCCAAAAATTTGAACTCCTCAAATATTAGCGAAACCAACACCAAGTCGAAGAGCTCGTCGAGAACTTTCCAACGTCGCAAACGACACCTCAAACATAGTCTAGATGACAAAGTTATGACCAATCAAAGTTTCAGTCAACTAGGTCAAATTCAACTGGACAGTTCGCACTGCTGACGTCAACATGATGATATGGCAGCATGAGAGGCTACCACGTGTCATGTAGATTTGACATTTTTGGGCTACCAAATGGCCCAATGAAAACGGGACACATGGCACTCCTAGAAGGCAGCATGTGGCACCTCCCAGACACCACCATGTGGCAGGACCGTACCAGACGTGGAAGACACACAAATAAATGAGTTGGCACCTTAGTACAACTGGAAGTGCTGTGGCTTCCACGCGACCCAATGAAGGCCTTCCACATGGCATTCAGTGAAAATCCCAATGAGGGCTAGGCGCTAAAAATTCAAAATTTAAAAAGGGGCTAGCCATCGGACCGACCGACGACCAACCAACCAACAATCGGAGTCCAAACATGGCGGGAGTTGAAACCATATAACAAATGGTATATAATTGGCGGGACCGCCCCCAAAATTGGCGACAATAGATATTAGTTTGGCCGGTTGTTCAACTTATATATATATATATATATATATATATATATATATATATATATATATATATATATATATATATATATATATATATATATATATATATATATATATATATTCAAATAGTTGAAACATTGTAATGAAAGCTTAAATGAAGGTTTGCAAGGGTTGAACCCTGGAGCTCCCGTAACTATCGACTTAACATTGCCTCCGCCAACCAATGAGCCAATGATCGTGTTGGTACATCCACCCGGTAAACAAATATTTAATTTCATTCTCTTCATCATCTGGTGGAGAATACACGGGTCCGTATGGGAACACTTTTCTATGCAGGAGGACCATTTATTCAAGATTTTGTGGCATGCATTTCAAGGCAAAGAGCCCAGGAGGGGCCTGGAAGTGACAGTGGCAAAATTTGATGAATGTATAGTCATTTTTGCATGATTTCTTATCACGAATCCACTGGTGCAGTCAGACTTTGGATCTGAGCAACGAATTTTCAGGGCATTTCCAGATTTGAGGTATTGCCATGTATTTATGCTAATTTTTGCTGAGATAATGTAAAGACCTCTCCATTGAGAAGTGGGCACGGAGACGTAGTCCAATGTTGGGAAGAACTCTGCTATCAAGTCTTGTGAAATTGTTCTTCTTGTTATTTATCATGTGTATGCTTTCTTCATTAATGCTGCACATAACCTTTGTTTATGCTCTTTAATGCAATACATGTGATAATCATTGAATAAAAGATCCCAGATCATGTTGGTATTAGAGCAGTGTTGTTTGACTTGAATTGTGAGTGTGAATGCTTACTAGGGCCAAGCTCAAAGAGGGTGATGGAAAACTTGAGACTTTCAACCCAGAGATTGGATGTGCAAATCGAAGAAAGAAAATGGGGGATGAAGAACTTTGTATAGAGTATGATTTTTTTTTTCACAAGGCTTTCTACTGGATGTCAGACATGGTAGAAAAATTGTTTGCAGACTATGAAAAGAGAGTGGAAAATAAGGAAAAGAAGAAGAATTCTAAAGCAGAGGATGCTGCTGTAGAGAACCATAGAATTGGAGGAGACCCTCCCGAGCCTCTATCTCCATCTTCAAGTTCAATCTATTCTTTTTCCTCTCATTCTCATGATTCTAATTTCCATCAGAATGATTTTAAAAATCCATTATTGAAATTAGATGTAAATTTAATTTGCCCATGTTTAATGGAGAATATAATGAAGATAATTTAAACAATTGGATTAGAGAGATCAAGGTTTACTCGTGTACAACAGATTGAAGAGGAAGAGGTGAAGATCCAACTAGCTTCTCTTCAGCTAGAAGGCACAACCCTTGTATGGTGGGAGAGTAAACTTAAGAAAGGTAGTGAGAATAATGGTAAACTCCTTTCTTCATGGTATGAATTTACTTCTGCATTAAGAAAACAATTCTATCCATTGGGTCAAGTACAAAAAACTATGATGGAATGGCAACATTTGAGATAGGGTAAAGGTCAGAATGTTCAAAGTTTCATAGAAGAGTTTAGTAAAAATGCAGTTGCATTGAATGTTCCTTTAGACTCTCCAGAGACTTTAATGAAATATATTGTTGTACTTCATAGTTACTTTGATCACACATTGTTGTTGTTTAATCCCACTAATCTAGATGAAGTGTGTGTGCAAGCAATTCATCTTGAAAGTGTTGAAGTTTGAGTAGCTTCAAAATATATTCTTATTGTATCTGTATTGTATTATACCAAGTCAAAACCCTAAAGAATAATGCAAAAGAACATTTGTAAATTAGGCTCCATTGATGTATTGTAAAAGGAAAATAACAAAACCCTAAAAGTTCAAAGTAAAGTCATATTTGTTAAGTTGGCTCTATTAATCCATGGAAAAAGGAAACATCAAATTAGAAAGTGACAAGTGTGCAAGCTGACCCTGTTTTGGGAGGTTCATATCCTATTTAAAGGAGGCTAGGCGCCTCAAAATAAAAACATCACTCACTCCCCATACATTTGAGGTTTGAGGCAACTGAACTTCTCTGGTGCAAGTCCAAATTTCTCTAGTGCATGTCGAAGCTTATAGGTGCAAGTCCGAACTTCTCTCATGAGTGCAGGTCTGAACTCTTCTGAGGTGAATTCCAATGCATATATGAGTTCTTTGATGAGTGGAGATGTGAGCCTTCATGAGTGCAGGTTCAAGCTCCTTCTGAGGGGAGGTTGAGTGAAGGTCATGGTACTCTCGAAGAGAATATCCAAGATAGAGTATGGTGCAGGCCTGAAGTCATATTCGGTGCAGGTATGAGGGAACATCATAAGTGAAGATCTGAGCTCAGTTAAGGGAGCTATGTGTAGACATGTGTACATTAGAGGAACATCTACAACAATAAGGGTTTGGTCTTGTGGTTTATCTCTCTCTCTCTCTCTCAAAGCATTGTATTGACATTGTACTTGGTTGATGAATCTATATTGAAGAAGTTTTGTTGGGTTTTGTTCCCCATGAGGGTTTCCCAGGAAAAATTCTTGTGTACACTAGGAATGTCTTTCTTTCAGTGATCCGTATGCTACAGTTAATTTTCTAATGAATAAAAATTAAAGAACACTAACGAATATTGACTACTATTAAATTCTTACGCAAAATTTCAACATGGTATCAGAGTCACCCTGAAAGTGGAAATTTTCACAGTTTAGAGGAGAATTGGCTGAAGGAAATAAGCAACTGAGAAGTACTGATAATCTACAACAGTTATGAAATAATTTCAACAAGTGGGATGTTGGATTTTATAGTAGCTGGAGAGATCACCACTGTTCATGTAAGTAATTCCACCTATCCTCTTTGCATGTACCACATTACAAGAACGAGAGTAGTGTTTAACTTAGCCTGGCCCAAATAGTAGATTCTTCAAAGTCTTGTAGGTGACAAAGTTTATTTCAGACCTATAGAAGAAACATTAAAAGAACCTCAAAGATGCAGTTCCCAAGATCATTTTTGGGATGTTTAAGACCTTAGTGGGACTAATCTGAGAGCTATCATGACATCGTTCCTTTATCTCCATGAATTACCTTCAAGTTGTTTTATGCTATACCTAAAGCCTATCTGTTGAGGCTTGTTTAGTTTCCTTGATTGATGTTTCTTGTGGTGGAATGACATTTGCTTGGATGAGAACAAATGTCCTCATGTTTCCATAAATTCCTTATCTACATGTAAACCAACATTGCAGTTCGGAGACATTTATATATATCATGCAACAATTAGTGATCAAAGAGTGAGATGATTTGAAACAACTTGCAATGTTGTTGTATGTATGAATCAATAATACCAGTAATCCCGTGCATAAGCTGTAATCATAAAGAAGCACATGTAATGATGGTAAGAGGAATAAATATGGAACATTAGTATATTTTGTTGGGTATTCTATTTAGGTTGATTGTGTATCTCCATATCTCTCATTGTTGGCATACAATTAACATGTCAAGTGTATGCAAGATCATATTTGGGATCTTGGAAAGACATTGCAGGCTCTGCTTGAGAAAATTCCAGAAAAAAGAAGAATTATTTGAAGAAAATTAGGTATGGGTAGACCACCCTACATGTTGTCATGCACATTTTGGTCCCGATGTCAAGTGAAATCTGAAACAATTTGGATTAGCAAGACTTTTAAGGGTCATATCCATTTTACCTCCTCACAACTGCAATTGCAACAACGGACTTTATTACTTTCAAGTGAGAACATATCCAATCAAGTGTTGCTTATGAACAATCTACTAGTTCATTGTAGTAGGGTATGCTAAAAATAGAGAACACCTCTCATTTTAAGAATTAGTTGAAATCCCTGTTTGCATGTCCAAAGGGTTCATTAACCTAGGTTATGAGAATCTCCGAACTGTGTTGGTTGAAAATATGGAGAAGGCAATGGCAGAAAATAAGGTGTCTCTTCTAGAGGTATTCTAGGTATAGTGAAGAAATGGATATCCAATTTGTTTTTACGTAAAAGGTCCATCACGATTCTTGTTTTCTGATGAGGCCGATCACATGTTCGCTCAACAAGAAGACCAAAAGGTTTAGAAAGAAAACAAGTTTTATAAGGACAAGAATATGGTCTCTTGGAAGGATATGGAGTTACTTGAACAACATAAACATGAAAAAAGAATCCACATACACAAAATATGGCTTTGGAAGCATCAACAAGCTACATGTGGTAGCTGGATGCAAAGTATAAGGCATGTCTTTAGCCCAATCAAGTTCAAGGTAAGTCTAGGCATGTATCATTTGTATTTGATCTTTGAATTTGAAATAAGTATGTATCTACTAAAGACAACAAGAAGAGTTGTGATTATATTCCTTTTCTATTGATGGACCAATGTCCTAAAGGAGTACTGTTAGAATATCAATTGTATTCTGGTTATATGTCCAAGGAAGTTGTGATTTAAACATATACTTGTTTTAATTGATGTAAGATGGGTGATTTTCCCTGGTTTGAGAACTCAATAGTTTGTTGGACATTATCCTTGGTACGAGAGTCCAAAAAGTTCTTATTTGAGTCATTTATTTTTAGGATGGGTTGATTTTTTGTTTAAGGATCCCAACAAGTTATCTTGGTAGTTGGGGAATTTCTCCATTGTTTTGGGAACCCAACATATTTTTTTTTTGAGTCGAGCCATTGTCCCTAATACCGGATTATTAAATTTGTAATTGAGCCATTGTCCATCGTAGAGATAAATAGTGTTATGCATGCCATCCACAGTATGTCCCACCGTGTCTTGCAATTTCCCGAAGAGAAGACCTGGTTAGTGGACAATGAGATAACCTGACATAAGTCTGACTTATTTTTTCATATTGAACTTGGTACCATAACCAAGTATATATTATAGATATATGACACCAAATCAGATTCAGAGGATCATGCAGACTCAGAGTAAGTCAAGGCTTAGAGGGAGCCAATTTTCTCATGTAAGGAGGCAAACACATTATGAGACTTAGAGGGAGCATGTGTAGCATGTGAGTTAGGCCATGAGATGAAGTAGGAGAAGGTATGAAATCAAATCCAGTGTATGTAAAAGAACTCCTAGAGAGGGAGGCGATACTACTTCCAGAGGTATCAATCATTGAGTCACTTTCAGAGATAGTGGATGCCACCATGTATAGACAAATGATTGGTTCGTTGATGTATTTAACAAACACAAGGACATATATATTGTTTGCGGTGAACACATTGAGTCACTATATGGTTGAGATGAGATGTGTTCACTTGGTTGTGGAAAAACATGTGTTGAGGTACTTGAAGAGTACAATGGACTATGGATTCTGATATGTTTCAGATTGTGAGATAAGACTACAAGGTTATGCAGATTTATATTGGGCTGGTAGTGCTGTATACCATAAGAGTACATAAGGATGTTGCTTCAGTGTGGGATCAACTATGATCTTGTGGCCTAGCAGGAGGTAGTCTAGTGTGGCACTTATTATGATTGAGGTAGAGTATATAGAAGTGTATTCAACTAGCAATCAAGTAGTGTGGCTTCAGAAGTTGATTGCATGATTGTTTGATCTCGAGTTAGAGGTGACCTGTATATGTTGCGACAACCAGAGTTGTATAAAGTTTTCCGAGAACATAGTGTTTCATGATAAGTCAAATCATATCAGGATCATGTACCATTATATCATAGATATGGTGTAGAAAGGAGAAGTGAGGCTCCAGTACGTGGCTACAGGTGAGCAGGTAGCAGGTGTGTTGACAAAGCCTCTGTCACGGGTGAAGTATGAGTACGTAAGGGAGAAATGAGGCTCCAGTATGTGGCTACAGGTGAGCAGGTAGCAGGTGTGTTGACAAAGCCTCTATCATGGGTGAAGTATGAGTACGTAAGGGACAAGCTTAGTGTGATCCAAAATGAATTCCCTAGTAAGAGGGAGTGATAAGTTATAGATGAGATTCTAGGGCAACATCATCAGAGTGTGGCAGTAGCAACAGGTAGTCATTCATGGGAACATTACTAACTATGGAACTAGTCAGCATGACCTCTCACAAGGTTAGTAGATGCCGAGTCTTCGGGGTTAGTGAGTTTCCAATATTTTCAAGCTAGAGGGCCAACCAGTGTGGTTGGAGGTGTTTCCTAGCCTTGGGCTAGATGGGTAGTGTGTTTTCACTACATCATCTAATCCTTGTGATTAGATTTCATAGTCACTGTGGACCGGTTTCATGGTGTGCCAACCAGAGGTTACTACTTTTGTATGAACTAGATGCCAGGTTATGTGTGATCTGACGAGTTTACTAGTTTTGTATGAACTAGATGCCATATTCAATGTAAGCTAGCGAGGTTAATAGTTCTATATGAACTATATGCTAGATTCTATGTGAGCTGTCTAGGTTACTAGTTATATATGAAATAGATGCCAGATTCTGTGTGAGATGACGAGGTTACTAGTTCTGTATGAACTAGATTCCATATTTTGTGTGAGATGGCGAGTTTCCTAGTTCTGTATGAACTAGCTGAAGCCCCGTGATGACATAAATCCTAGAAGAAAGATGATACCCTGGATGCATGACATGGTTACAAAACTTCTTCGATATAGATTCATGGAAAGTCAACAAGTCAATGGTCAAGTGTACAAAAGTGCAAAAGCAATTGTGATGATCGTTACAGAAGAATACCTTCCTTGCTAAGAGGGAGTGTTGAAGTTTGAGTAGCTTTAGAAGATATTCTTATTATACCTGTATTGTATTAGAAAAAGTCAAAACCCTAAAGAATAATGGAAAATAACATTTGTAAAGTCATCTACATTGATTTATTGTAAAAGGAAAATAACAAAACCCTAAAAGTTCAAAGTAAAGTCATATTTGTCAAGTTGTATCTATTAATCCATGGAAAATTAAAACATCGAATTATAAAGTGACAAGTGTGCAAGTAGGCCCTCTTTTTGGAGGTTCATATCTTATTTAAAGGAGGCTAGGCACCTCACAATACACACATCACTCACTTACCATACATCTGAGGTCTGAGGCAACCAAAATTCTCTACTGCAGGTATGAGTTTCTCTGCTGCAGGTCCGAACTTATGGTGTAGGTCCAAACTTCTCTCATGAGTGTAGGTATGAAATATTTTGAGGTGACTTCCAATGTAGATTCGATTTCTTTCATGAGTGTAGGTCCAAGCCTTCATGAGTGTAGATTCAAGTTCCTTCTGAGGGAAGGTTGAGTGTAGGTCATGGTGCAATCTAAGGGCAGATCCGAGACAAAGTATGGTGCATGCCTAAAGTCATATTGGGTGCAGGTCTGAGGACACATAAGAAGTGTAGATCCAAGCTCATTTAAGGGATCTATGTCTATATAGGCATACAATAGAGGCACTTATGCAAAAATAAGGGTTTGTTCTTGTGGTTTATCTCTCTCTCTCTCTCACAACATTGTATTGACATTGTACTTGATTGATGAATCTATACTGAATAATTTTTTCTGGGTTTTCTTCCCCATGAGGGTTTCCCATGATAAATTCTTGTGTACACTATGAATGTATTTCTTTCAATGATCCTTATGCTATAGTTAATTTTCTAATGAATACAAGTTAAATAAAACTAAATAATACTGACTACTGTTAACTGCTTAATAAAAATTTCAACAAAAGAAGGGGAAATAATGTACTGGAAGATCACACAAAGAAGCCTTACAAGTTACAAAAAAACAAGTTCAAAGGAAAATGAAAGGGGAAAAAGACATCCACAAAAAAGAAATAGGAAGGGAAATCCTCCTGCACTCATTGCAAAAAATATGAGCATAATGATGAGCATTGCTGGAAACTACATCTAGAGTTAAGACCAAAGAAATTTGGTGGAAAAGGGAAGCCAAAAACTGTTTCTATAGTGCAAAAAGACTTAGGTTCCAATTCAAGTGATCAAATGAGAATCACAACAGTTGGAGTAAAAGGTAAATTTTCCTCTCATGCTAGTTCAAGTTCTACAATTCCATCTCCTGAAATTGAAAAGAAAAGAAGCGAACTTTTTCACATCCAAGTATAAGCCAAACATACTAAAGTGGATACTTTATTTGATCCAAGTTCTCAAGTTAGTTTGATATCTGAAGTGATTGTTAAAAAGTTGGGATTAGAGACAATACCTCATCCAAAACCTTACCCTCTTGGTTGGGTGTGTGATGATGAAAAACTTCAAGTTACTAAGCAGTGTAGATTGAAATTTGTTATTGCTTCAAAGTTGGTAGATGAGGTTGAGCTTGATGTGGTCCCGCTTGATATCTGTGGATTTATCTTGGGAAGTCCCTATTTTTATGATAGGAATGCTATTTTCTTTCGATAGGAGACAAAATACAATATCAAAAAAGGTGGTGTGGAATACATTGTTATATCTCACAGTGTGAAGAACTTAGCTCTTGTTAGTACATGATAGATAAAAAGATTCATCACTACTAGAAATAAATTTGTGCTCATGGTTTTGAAAGAAAAATATCCTGATAAATCTAATACTTTTGATAATTGTGATCCTTCTCATAAATATGAAATGGTTGATGCTAATTCTAACTATGATGAAGTTTTTCAGGAACCAAAAGGATTGCCTCCCAATGGGGAGATCCAAAATGAAATACAGTTGCACCCAGATGTTCCCTTACCAAACATTGGCATGTACATGATGTCTATGATCAAGAATGAGGAGATCAAGAAGCAGGTACATGAATTGCTTGAAAGAGGGGTCATCAGACCAAGCTCATCTCCTTGTGGCTTTCTGATAGTATTGGTGCCAAATAAAGATGGAACATGGAGGATGTGCATGGATTTCCATGCACTAAACAAAATAACGTTGAAGAACCATTACCCCTTTCCTCATATAGATGAATTCCTAGATCAACTGAAGAATGAAATGTACTTCACTATGCTGGATTTGAGGAGCGGATACTGCCAGGTTAGAATTGCATAAGGAGACATGTGGAAGATTTCATTCAAAACAAAACAAGGTCTATTTGAATGGATGGTAATGCCATTTGGGATTTGTAACTCCCCAATGACATTCATGCATGTTATGAATGATGCTTTTAGGCCTTTCATAGATGACTTTGTGATTGTATACTTAGATGACATTCTTGTATTAATTTTGACTTGGGATGAGCATGTAATGCATGTAAATCAAGTATTGGATGTCCTTAAAAGGGAAAATATATATGTGAAATTGTCAAAGTGTGAATTTGGAAAAACTTCATTGGTTTACTTGGGTCATAGTGTAGGAGGTGGTAAAATAAAGATAGATCCCTCCAAAGTTGAAATCATTGTAAACTGGCCTAAGCCAACATCAGTCATAGAGGTTAGGATATTTTTAGGGGTAGTTCGATACTGGAGAAACTTCATTTCTAAATTCTCCTATATTGCATCTCCTTTTCATGCCTTAACTAGTATGAGACAGGTCTTCTAGTGGGGAGGAAGACAACAAAAATCTTTCGACACTTTGAAGGAGAACATCAGGACCGCACTAGTGCTATCTCTACCTAACCTACAACAACCGTTCGATATTGAGACCGATGCCAATGCACGTGCCATGAGAGAAGTCATGATGCAACAATGTAATCCCATTTTCTTTCATTCTGAAACTTTTTCTAAGGCTGTTTGTAATTATGCTACATATGACAAAGAACTGTGTGCATTGGTACAAAGCATGGAGAAATGGAAACACTACTTGATGAGGACGAAAATGATCATACACAATTATTACTAACCCTCATAGTACCTATAGTCACAGACCAAGCTTCAACAGTCAAGAAACTACAGGTGGATGGGATTCTTACAACAATTCCATCTAGTTATTAGATACAAGAAAGGCATAAACAAAAAAAGTTGTGGATATGCTTTCTCGCCTCTTATTTCTGCATCTATTGTTTTAAAAAATGCTTCCTTAGCTCATGTCAGTTATATTGAATAGTATGATAATGATGAATATGAGAGGCTAACCCATGGTTTGTAGGTGGAGAATTTTTGTTTGCAAGATAAACTACTCTACCATATGGGAAAACTTTGTATTCCTACAAATGAAATAGTGCATGTGATCAGAGAAGCTCACACTTCTCTAATATATGGGCATTTTTGGGGAGGAAATACTTTAACACATTTACATAGGTTTTGTTATTGGCCTCAAATGAAAGAAATTGTAACCAAATATGTAAAGGGGTGCTTGTTTTTCTCAACTTGTAATCCCACTAACAGAAAATTGGGGCTGTACACACCACTTCCCGTTCCTTCTCATCCTTGGGAGAGCATCTCATTGAATTTTGTAGGGGGGTTACCTATGTTTAGAAAGGTTCATGACTACTTGTATGTGGTATTGGATAGGTTTACAAATATGTGTATCTTGATTCCATGTAAAAAGAAGGTCACAACTGAGCAAGCTACTCACTTGTTCTTCCAACATGTATGGGTTCATTTTGGATTTCCCACGTCCATTTTCTCCGATTGATATTCTCAATTTTTAGGGGAATTTTGGACAAGTTTATGGAAGCTCATGGACACCAAGTTGAAAAGGAGTACTTCTTTCCATCCACAGACCGATGGACAGACATAGGTGGTAAACATGACCATGGTTCATTTTCTTCGAGGTTGCTAGAAAAAACATCCTAAACTTTGGGATGAGTAGTTACACTATGTCCTGCATGCATACAACCCAGGCTTGGAATCTTCCACCTAGAGTTCACCATTTGAGACATGTTTTGGGTATCTACCTAAGACTCCCTTGGACTTGAAATTTGGGAAATATGTTGATTTAAGATAATAAATATATGAAGACAAAACTTGTAATTTCATCGAGAGGATTCAATAGGTACACTAGAAAGTCCAGTAACAGTTTGAAACAAGAGCCAAGCACAGCATAAGGCAAGGCACGAAAAGCACTGGGTAGATCATCAATTTCAAGAAGTTCATCAAGTATGGCTTCACATAAGTAAAGATATGTTGAAGGGTGAAGGAAACTAGCTCAAGCCCATCCGATATGGAGCCTTCACCATCTTTGAAAATATTGTGACAAATGATTTCCACCTAGATCTACCACCATATATGCAAATATACTCAATTATGAATGTAGAGAACCTGAAACTTTATGAGCCTCCAATGATCATGGATCAAAGGCAGAGCATTTCAGTACCTTCAATTGATGAGTTTTCTCTTGAGTACTTGGAAAAGTTGAAGGAAGATATCATCATGGACATAAGAATAAGGACATCACATAGGGGTGATGTTGAATATCTTCGAGTGGGCCTTAAAGACACACATCCAAGAAAATCATGGTGGATCAAGAAGGGGAAAGTGAGGGAGAAATTCCATCATCAATCTGTTTATTGATAAGGATTTTGGAGGTACAAAAGCTTCTTAGCAGGGAGGTATGATCTAGGAGGATCTAAAAGGCCAAAAATTCGAAGTCCTCAAATCTCAATGAAACCATCACCAAGTCGAAGAGCTTGTCAAGATATTTCCAACGGGGCATTTGACACCTCAAACATAGTCTAATGACAAATTTATGGCCAATCAAAGTTTCGGTTAATTGGGTCAATGTCAACTGGACCATCTGTACTAACAATGTCAACACGTTGATGTGGCAACACAAGAGGCTACCACGTGTCATGTAGACTTGTCATTTTTGGGATTCCAAATGACCTAATGAAAATGTGACACGTGGCACTCCTAGGAAGTGCCACATGGCACCTCTCGAGAGGTCACCATGTGGTAGGACCATGCCATACATGGATGAAACACATGCAAATGAGTTGGCACATACATACAACTTGCAATGGTGTGGTTTTCATGCGACCCAATGAGGGCCTACCATGTGGCATCTCGAGAAACTCCCAATCAGGGCTAGGCATGAAAAATTCAAAATTTAAAAAGGGGTCGACCATTGGACTGGTCGGTGCCAGACCCAGTGACCGGACTGACCAGAGACCAACCAAGCAATGACTGGAGTCCAAACATGGAGGGATTTGAAACCATATAACAAATGGTATATAATTGGTAGGACCACCCCCAAAAATAGAGACAACATGTATTAGTTTGGTGGGTTGTTCAAACTATATAATATATATATTCAAACCATTGAAACATTGTAACAAAATATTAAATGGCAGTTTGTGGGGGTTTGTTGACACTTTAATCCGTTAGGACCAAAAACGAAACCTCATGGGGATACAAATCCCCCTGTTTTTTTGTAGAGGTGGTACTCCTCTTTGTTTTAAGATTTTCTTGGAACTCTAGATTTTATAGAATATAGGACTTTGAAGAGGTCTGTCGTGATAATAAAAGAAATATAAAGATTGTAAGAAAAAATAATAAGAAAGAACAAATTTATTATTTTTAAAGAGAGTTCTTGAGAAATGACTAGGAACCGCACACTTCATACACTTGAAAAAGATAGACAAAATTTCCTCACATCCATCATAGTTAAACTAAAGATTTCTAATCACATAAAATAAAAGAAGATGGTTTACATGCATAAGAGAACTTTATTAGAGTAAAAACATGTGGAGCTCAAATAAAGATAAGGATAGATCAATCTCAAATAATTTATACTCAAAACTCAGACTCATGAAGTACAATCAAAACTAAGACCGAAATAGTTCTCTTGGGATTTCTGTAAAATATATAGTTTGTTACAAAGCCTTGAAATTTAAATGTGTTTGTCCTTAGGACTGGGATTGGGGCTCCCACAGACCATAACAATTGGAGGAAAGGAAAGCACAAGGTTTATTCTTTAATTGTGACAACAAGTACAGTAAGGGACATAAGTGTGGTGAGAAGAAATTATTCTACATAGATTGTGAAGAGGAAGAAGAAGAAGAAGAAGAAGAACCATCTCAAGATGAAAACGTAGAAGCAATTTTGTCTGAAGAGTTGACTCCCACGATATCGTTTAATGCATTGGATGGAATTATCACTCCTCAAACCCTCAAGATTGAAGGATGCATCAAAAATAAAAAGGTAATAGTCCTAATTGATTCTGGCAGTACTCATAATTTCATTCATTATAAATTATCCAAATCTCTCAATTACTTTGTATATCCAGCGCCATAGTTTCAAGTAATGATTGCAGATGGAGGAACTATCAATTGCTGAGGAAAATGCAATAAGATCAATCTTAATATGGGGGAATATGTAATGAATAGTCCAATGATTTCTATACCCATGGGTGGTGCTGATGTTGTACTCGGAATCCAATGGTTAAAATGATTAGGAACATTGGCTTTTAATTTTCAAGAACTTTTCATGAAATTTTCATTGGAAGGAAAAAAAATTGAGTTAAGAGGTATCACAGGGAAACCCGGTAAGGTGATAAGCTCTAATGGCATGACAAAATTATTGAAAAAGGGGAATCAAGGAGTTATTTCACAACTATGCTCACTAGATGTTCAAACATCTAAGCCATCTATTCCTCAAGATCTCCAAGGGATCATTGATAAGAATTCCAAGGTATTTGAAGATATTCTCAAAGGTATTCCACCCACTTGAAATCATGATCATGAAATTCACCTAATTCCTAGGAGTGTTCCTCCTAACATCAGGCCATACAGATACCCCTATGCCCAGAAGAGTGAAATTGAGCACATGGTTGAAGACATGTTAGAGGATGACATTATTAGACCTAGCCAAAGTTCTTACTCTGCACCAGTGGTAATGGTATTCAAGAAAGAAGGCTCATGGCGTATGTGTACACATTATAGAGAGATCAACAAGATCACTATTAAAGATAAGTTTCCCATTCCCGTCATTGATGAATTGTTAGATGAACTACATGGACCAATCCATTTCACAAAATTGGATCTCCATTCAGGGTATCATCAGATTAGAATGAAGGAAGAAGATATCCCCAAAACAAAAATCCGAACTCATGAAGGCCATTATGAATTTTTGGTCATGCCTTTTGGTGTTACAAATGCACCTTCCACATTCCAAGGGTTGATGAATTCCACCTTCCACAATTACTAAAGGAGAAACAACTATATGCCAAACCATCCAAATGTTTCTTTGGAGTGAAGGAGGTACATTATTTGGGTCATATTGTATCTCATGAAGGTGCCAAGGTAGACCCTAACAAGATTAAGGCCATGATGGACTGGATGATTCCCAAAACATTGAAGAATATTAGAGGATTTTTAGGTTTAATAGGTTACTACCGCAAGTTTGTTTGAAACTATGGAAGAATAACATCACCTTTAATGACACTAACTAAGAAGGATGCATTTTCATGGACTCCAGAGGCAACTAAAGCTTTTGAATAACTTAAAGAGGTGATGTGCAAAGATCCTGTCTTGACCACTCCAGACTTCACAAAAACCTTTATTATGGAATGTGATGCCTCGGGAAATGGAATTGGTGCTGTCCTAATGCAAGAAGGAAGGCCCATGGATTTTGAAAGTTGACCACTCAAGGGAAAGGACTTACACAAACCCATTTATGAGAAGGAAATGATGGAAATACTACTTGCATTGAAGAAATGGCGCCCTTAACTAATAGGTAGGCACTTCAAGGTAAAAAAAGATCATGATAGTCTTAAATACTTCTTGGAACAAAGACTATCCTCAGAAGAACAACAAAAATGGGTAACCAAGATATTGGGTGATGATTTTGAAATCGTCTATAAAAAGGGGAAGCAAAATGTTGTGGCAGATGCACTCTCAATAAAGGATGAATATGTTGAGGCCTTTCTCTGTGTTATCTCGATCATACAACCCGATTGGATAATAGAAGAAAGGGATGAATGGAAGAATGACGAAAAAGTGCGGACTCTCATTCAAAGGTTGCAACATGATTCTAGTGCATCATATACATTTACATGGAAAAATAATTCACTATGGTACAAAGATCAGTTATATTTATGTAAGAACTCCCAACTCAAACAAAAGGTACTATTGGAATTGCACACCTTTGCAGTAGGAGGGCACTCGAGACTTTTGAAAACCTACCATAGGGTCAAGAAGGATTTTTTTTGGGATGGCCTTAAAACTGATGTTCAAAGGTTTGTGGCAGAATGTTTGGTTTGCCAACAAAATAAGGTGGAAACAATTAAGACCCCAGGTCTTTTACAACCATTAGTCATCCCAAGTTAGTGATGGGAGGAGGTTTCCATGGATTTCATCACAGGGTTATAGAAGTCTGAAGGAAAGAGTGTCATCATGGTGATTGTTGATAGACTGATCAAGTACGCACACTTTTGTGCACTCTCTCATCCCTTAAAAGATAGTACATTTTCCACCGCATTCATGGAGACAGTTCAAAAGCTACATGGCAGC
Source organism: Picea glauca (assembly GCA_000966675.3). Taxonomy (NCBI): domain Eukaryota; kingdom Viridiplantae; phylum Streptophyta; class Pinopsida; order Pinales; family Pinaceae; genus Picea; species Picea glauca. Next base: position 665,506 of record JZKD02S1690306.1, read on the forward strand.
TCAAAGATTATTATAAGTGACAGAGATCCCATCTTCACTGGACATTTTTGGACATAATTATTTTCTTATTTGGGTACTCAATTGGCTCATAGCGCATCCTATCATCCTCAATCTGACGGAGAAACTAAGATAGTGAACAAATGTCTAGAAGGCTACCTTTGTTTCTTTGTCTCTGATAAACAAATACAATGGTTCAAATGGTTACCCTTGTTAGAATGGTGGTATAACACTTCCTTTCATACTGCAACAAAAATGACACCATTTATGGCACTCTATGGATACCACCCTCCTTCTCTAAAATAAAAATCTAAGGTTCAAGCAGTGGAAGATCACATCGAGCATCAACAACAAGTTCTCCAAATCTTAAAGGACAACCTGACCATGAAACATAATCGCATGAAACAACAAGCAGATCAACATTGTAGTGAAAGAAGTTTTGAAGTAGGGGATTGGGTGGTTTTATGACTACAACCATACAAATAGATGTCCCTCAAGCAAGCCAAGAAGGATAATAAATTATCACGAAAGTACTATGGCCCTTATAAGGTGTTGAAAAATATTGGTACTATGGCATACAAATTGGAGTTGCCTGCATCTTCACGAGTACACCCAGTTTTCCATCTTTCATGCTTAAAGAAGGTTATAGGTGACAAGATCCCAGTTCAAACTATATTTCCAGAACTTGAAGAGGAAGGAAAAATCATATTGGATCCTGAAGCCATCACTGACACAAGAATTCGCCAGCTTAGGAATAGATCCATTTCAGAGTATCTCATTAAATGGAGGAAACTACCGACTGAAGATTCCACTTGGGAAGATGAGTCTTTTATACAGAATCATCCAGAGTTACTCAATCATTTCAGACAACACTTGTCTCAAGGGGAGGGGCATGTTAAGCCCTAATATTGGCTCATTACCCCTTAATTGGGGCATATTACATTAGTAATGTTATTTTATTTATGTCAGCTTTATTCC
>JZKD02S1690306.1:666530-679923 GCA_000966675.3 Picea glauca
GGGCATATTACATTAGTAATGTTATTTTATTTATGTCAGCTTTATTCCATTAATTGTAATTATACCTCCTAGTCTCCTATATATACCAAGGAGACATTTTCATTTGGAATCATCTGGTACTTGAACATTTATGTGGGGTCAAAGGAGTTTCCCCCCTCGAAGAGTCTTATCATCTGAAATTATATCTTTTTCAAGGCGTTGAGTACTTATTCTGAGGTTTTTCTATGCTATATTGATATTTGGTTCTTAACAATTATTGCAATTTTTTTCATTTTCTCTGAAAACTGTTGACAATATACACACTTCCTTATTGTAGCATATAAGTCTCTAAAAATTGATGGCCAATAAAAACCAACTCTTATTATTTTATGAGAGGTGGGGGTAGGCACAAAATGTCCACCACATATTCCTTCATGGAATTCTTTCATCAATTCTTGAGATTTCATTTCATCAACACATCTCAGCAATATACCATCATAGTTCCTCCTGAACAATATATCGAAAATCATCACATATTGACTCGACTTCATCCTCAATGTTCTTCACTCTTTAGGGTTCATGGTGACTGGAAATTGTTCAGACCTCAAATAAAATATAATATCTTTATATCATTCTGACTTTGCGATGGGTTCTCCTACTGAAATTGAAATCATTCCATCCAAAGAATCACTATTTTCAATGAGTTTACATAAATCTTGTCCTTTGACTACCTTTAAGGGTTTAATTTCAATGTCATATTCTTGAATTTTTTCCATCCAATTTGCTCATTTTCCTTCTCTCAATTGTTGATTTAGAAGCATCTTCACGGGAGAGCATGGAACATAAGCAATGACATGAGATTTTAATATGTAAGTCTGAAAGTGTGCCACCGCCTTCACAAGAGATATGGTTTGCTTCTCCAATTTTAAATATCTCAATTCTTAATCATGAAGGGTCTTTCTCATGAATCTAATCGATAGTTCATCACCCTTGGTATTCCTCTGAGTAAGAATAGATGCAATCATGATTTCTGTAGTGAATGAATAAATGATGAAGTCTCTTTGAAAATATGGGCTAATAAGGACTGGATTTGTAGTGATTTCCCTCTTGATATTATTAAAATATTCTTGTGTATCCACTGTCCATTCAAACCTTTGGTCCTTTTTCAATAATAAATTGATCAGCTTCACAATACTTGCATAGTCAGGGACAAATATTTGTACAAAGTTGATCTTGCCAAAAATATTATTGAACTCCTTTATTAGATGATGTGAGTTTATGTTCATTTATAGCTTGAACTCTTTCATGATCTATATAGCTTCCTCCGTTGCACATAATATGACCCAACAATTTTCCTTGAGTTACAACAAACAAACATTTCTTTGGATTTAAGGAAACACCGTATAATCTACACCTGTCAAAAAATTTCCTTAGGCGATAAATGTGATCATTCCTTGTTTTTGAATGCACTGTTAAGTCATTGATAATCCACCATGAATTTTCCTATCAACCCCTCAAAAGAATCATCCAAAACCCTCTGAAATGTAGCTCCTGCATTCTTTAAACCAAAGGGAATCCTAACATATGCATATGTCTCCCAATGTGTTATGAATGCTATGTTTTCTCTATATTCTTCAACAACCAAGAATTCATTATACCTATAAAAACCATCTAATATGAACATGTAGGTTGATCCTATTAATTGCTGGAGAAGAAAATCCATGTTAGGTAAAGGATAATTATCCTTTATACTTGCTTTGTTAATATCCCTGAAATCTGCACACATTCGAATCTCCCAATATTCTTTCTTACTATCAAAGGATTTGAAATCCAATCTGAATGTCTAATGGGGTATATTATTCCAACCTTCTTCAATTTCTCCAATTCAACCTTTACCAATGGTTTTAATTTGGGGTTCATCATCCTTATCTTTTTATTGACGACTTTGCCCCTTCTCTCAAGGGAATAATATGTTGAAATATTGTTTTATCATAAGCCTTCGAATCATCATAACTCCATGCGAACACATCAAGATATTCTTTAAATAATGCAACATATTGATCAACTTCTTCAATTGTGAAATCAACTCCCAAGTTAACATATTTTGGGGAATTGTCAGTTCCAATATATATATATATATATATATATATATATATTTTCTTGGACCTTTCAGAGTGAAATTTCTTCCAAGAGTTTTTAAGCATGATCGTCTCTAGTAAAAAGAGACTCAGATTGAATACAATCCCTCGTGACACCAATTATGTGTTTGTCTTCGTCATCATCATCGTTCAACATTTTTTTTTCCAATTGCTCATCATTCTTAAATACTTGTAAATATTCTTGGTTATTAGGCACAAAAGGTCGGAATACTCTTTTTACTTGAAAATATGTTTTTCTTTGAACATCATTTGGGTTTGACAATGAGGCCACTAAAGCTATTGAATATTCCTTCTGATTATTGTCCCATGGGATAAAATAAATGTTGAAAGAGCTGAAAGCTTCCATTAATTCGTTGACTCTTTTGAAATATAACTTGAGTCTTTATTTTTTAATTTTATACCTCTGGGTAAATTTATTTATCACCAACTCAGAGTCACCAATCACAATTAGATGTTTTATCTTCATTTCTTGTGCAAGGATCATTCCTTGAATAAAAGCTTCATATTCTGCCTCATTATTGGTACATGCAAATTCAAGTTTGATAACATGTAGGTGCACCTCCTTTCCTGGATTAACAAGGACAATTCCAACTCCAATCCCAAAGCTTAAGCAAGTTCCATCAAATGAAATCCTCCAATATCCTTCAAATTTATGCTATTGATTCTTCATATCTTGGGTTTTATCTAGGTCTTCAATCTACTTAGATATAATAGTTTACAATTTCCACGTCTATATAATCTTCCATTAATTCATTATCCTTCCTTTTGAAAGAGAAGGGTCTCTTGGGTTCACGAGAGACCTTAATCATCGTTCATCCTTTATATGGAAACATCATGCAACTTCCATCGTTCATTATGTATCCTCTGATCATGGATGACCAATCTCTTCCTAAAACAACTCCATATGTAGGGGGAAGGTCTACTACAAAAATATTGAAAACTGTAATAATATGGGGAGCCGCTGTGATCCTAGCATAAAAATCTTTGATTTCTCCATAAGCTGGGACTTGTCTAGAATCAATTGCATATATACTTTCAACGAACTCATAATATTTGGTGCAGTTCATGCTCAATGCCTCCATGACCTCCAATGGCATAATATTATTGGTCGCTCCAGTATCAACTAAGAAATTATGAAGGGAATCATCATGATTTTCAATTGAAATATAAAAAGGTGGAATTTTACCTCTCAATTTGACAGTTGATGTGTTCTGGCTTTGTTTTAGACTTGTAACAATAGCCTCCATTTTTCGAAATGAATCATCCAACAATATCAAAATATTCTCTCTTTATTGAGGGATCTTTACTACTTCTGTGAAAGGGAGAGTTATCCTCAACTTACTCAATTCCTCTACAACATTGTAATTCATATGAGTAGGGTTTGGAATCATATGTTGTTTCTTGCTTGTAGCATTATCTTTCACATTTTCATTTGCCTTTTTCTCATTCACCTTTTATTTATCTTTTTCAGTTTCATTTTTAGAATCATTTTTATTCTTGGATTTATTTACAAACGCGTGTGTCTGGGCAACATTTGCTTGCGAGTCAGTGTCATTGTTTCCTTCTTCAAATATATACATGGGTGCCTCACATCCGTCCATTTGTATAATTTCATAACTTTCATTAGGTAAGTAATCGTTACCTTTCTTAACCATTTTCTCATCATATGCATCATCAAGAACAACTGCATTTGGGGTTGGTTTCCTAGGAACCCTTTGTCTTTGAGGATTATCTGTGTTTTCAAACCTTACTTTGTTTTCTTGGGGAGGGTTCCTTCTTTTCTCTTGGATCAGAATTCTATTATTAGCTACATGATTATCTTCCCTTCTTAATATGATTATCTCATTTTGCATTTTCCTGATGGTTCTATTCATTTGTGCATTTTCAATTCTTTGTTTGGTTTCTTGTGCTGCAACATGGTCTACCTTCACATCAGATGTGGTTCCTTTAAAAAATCCTCCTCCAATTGTTTGATTTTGGGTGGGCTGTGATTTCTATTCTTCATTCCTTCTTGAGGTAGAGGCTCCTTGATCATCAATATTTAGGCCTCCCAGTTTCCTATGCACTTTTCCCAAGATAATATCGGGGTCAACACTTGCCTCAATCATAATTTCTTCCATCTCAGTGGCCTTAATCATTGCTTCTTCCAAGGTATCCATTTGGGACGTTCTGTTAGCCTATTTTACATTTGGGGGACATTGAAATTTTATAACAACCAAGTATCACTAGATCATTAGGGATTTTATCTTATGGAACATTACTTAAAGTTTGATTGAACCTGAGATTGAAATCTCGTATTTTCTCATTCTTCCTCAAACCAATCTAGGTAAAATTTGTGAGAAGGGTATGGTATGCAACTGGAGGAGCGAACATAGTTAGGAATAGGGCTTCGAGGGCGTTAAATGAGCCAATTGACATGCTAGGTAATATCGTATACCATTCATAGGCTCTCCCTGAAAAGGTCTGAAGAAATAACCTTACCATTACATTGTCATATTCAACGCGATGATAATCACACACATAAAGAAATAAGTTAAGATTTATTTTGGCATCAATTATTCCATCTCCCGAAAATTCCTTCAAGGTACCCTTAGGGAGAACAAGGAGGTCATGTTTCTCACCTCGAAGATTTAAGGGATAATCCCTTACTCTTCTTTGGTTTCCAAATATAAGGTCTTCTTGATTTCTTGCAACACCTCCTCCACCTCCTTGTCTTTCTTCATGAGGTTCTCTTCGTGGTTCGTCTCGTGGTTGTTCATTTCTTCCTGCCATGTCTAGAGATATTTCAGGAATATGTTTTCCACTTCTAGGAATACGAAGTTGGTTTATTTTACTTCTAGTAATGGGTTCCTTTTATTCATCGAGTTTCAATCCCGACCTTGTTCTTGTGCTGCTATAGCTAGTCTTTCATTTCTTCAGTCTTGTCACTCGTCTCTCCTCTGTCTACGTAGGATTTATCTTTCTTCTTCTTAGACAAATGTATGCCAAGATATTTCCAATTCTTCTATGGTTTTGGCTGTCGCTATCACCATATTACATAATTGATGTAATATGCTTCGTTGATTATTTAATCCAATTTCCAGGTGAGGTTGATCACCCTGGAGCAAATTCATGTATCTTTCATAAAATGATAAACTAGATTTAAAATTTCCATTCAATCCCCAATATGGCCGCCAAAAATGTTGATGCTTGAATCTGTCAGGGCCGAAATGACAACTTCACAGGGATAAAAATCCCCCTGCATTTTTATAGAGGTGGTACTCCTCTTTGTTTTAAGATTTTCTTGGAACTCTAGATTTTTTAGAATATAAGACTTTGAAGAGGTTCGTCGCGATAATCAAAGAAATATAAAGATTGCAAGAAAAAATAACAAGAAAGAAAAAGTTTTGTTTTTTTAAAGAGAGTTCTTGAGAAGTGACCAGGAACCACACACTTCATACACTTGAAAAAGATAGACAAAATTTCCTCACATCCATCATAGTTAAACTAAAGATTTCTGATCACATAAAATAAAATAAGATGGTATGCATGCATAAGAGAACTTTAATAGAATAAAAACATGGGGAGCTCAAATAAAGATAATGATAGATCAATCTCAAATACTTTATACTCAAAACTCAGAGTTATAAAGTACAGTCAAAACTGATCCCGAAATAGTTCTCTTGGGATTTCTGTAAAATATATAGTATGTTACAAAGCCTTGAAATTGAAATGTGTTTGTATTTAGGACTGGGATTGGTGCTCCCGCAGACCATAAAGAAAACATAATCAAGAAGTAAGCTATAAAAGGAGGATGGTGGGCGATGATAGAGTAGCAATATCTAGAAAGAAGATAGAAAGAAGTTATCAAATTTCAGTTAAACCATTCTAGTTAAATAAGCAGAGTAACTGGATGAAAAACTGATAAAGAAAACAAGATATGATTAGTATGAACTTACTATGATGGTATCTCTCTTCTTCACTTGCTTTATGATGTCCTTTTATTGACTTCATTGATGGTTATACGAACCGTCTCAAGTGCTTCTTTCCCTTCTTTGGTTAATTTGTCAATTGCCTTTTTGAACCAATGTTCAATGTAGTTTTCCATTGGTGCAAAGTTTATTTCATGCCTAATTTTAATGTTGAATAATTCACCTTCCAAGTGTCTTAAGTCGAGAAATTCCATGCACTGCTTCCTTAATATCTTGGTTTTTTATGGAATAATCAACTAGCCAATTGTCTATTTCTTCTTCATTATATTCGAGTATGCCATAAAACGTTTCAGCTGATAACCCCTTAAATATCTCAACTTGTTTGTCAACTTGTTGCTTTGTTAAAAACATTGAATTAAGGATTAATTTAGGGTCTTGTACCTCGTTAGTGCCTCCTAATAGATCTATATTTGTGAGTATTTTGAAAAATTCTTATTTTTTTAGTATGGCTTCACTACATGCTTGAACAATGTTACTCAATTCTTAATCTTTTCCTTCCAACAAGAATTTAGTTGTTTTATTAGAGTTGGAGAAGGTAGATTCTCTTTTCTCCTTCTCAATTCTATCCTGTTTGAAACTTTAATTACAAATGGTAAGACATCATCAGTGTAGAAACCTTCTTCATTCTTTAAATCAACTTGCAGATACTCATGAAAGGCATGTGACCTTGAGCCAAAAGAAACAATATTTTTTGATACCTCCCATGCTTCTGTTATTAGTGACATTCTCTTCTTAATATTTTTTTCTACATAACTTCAGACCGCTGTGAGTAGACTTTAAGATTATTTCAACTTAATCGTGGGTGTATTTGGTTTGACCATTGACAGAGGACTTTCTAGGATTGGAAGAGGCATCAAGGAATTTTCCAATTCTCTGATCCTTTCTTTTAGCTTGGTATTTTAAACTTTTAATCCATCAATGGAATCACCAAGAGTATCCCTGGTTGCCCTGTGAATTTAAGATATTTGGGATGACCACATGTATTTCAGGTCAACCTGTGAGCGAGATTTTCCATTTTTATTTTTTCTGATCACATCTTTCTTCAATCAAGTTTTTAGACTCCTTATAAAAAATATCACTATGAAAAGTAAAGGATTCCTCTTCACTAAAAATCTCATTTGCAACAACTTCCAATAAATCATTTTGTTGAGTTACATTTTATGGATGTTCCATCATGGAAAATATTTTCTCAGTATCCACCTCTAGCTCCATGTCATCCAGAGAAAATCTTTGGATGTCATTTTCTATAAGGTTGTCCTCTTCCTCTTGTATTAAATTCTTCCTTTTCTTTCTCACAGGTAACTTATGTGAATCCTCAATTTTCGTGAGGGGAGGATTCTTGTCTCCTCCACCGCTTGAACTATTGTTGGAAATCTTTCTAACTAGCTTAGCCATTGGAGCATTGATCCGGGATGTGGTAGTTTTGGGAGTAACAACTGGAGACTGGGGGCTCCTTTCACTAAGACCCTTTATTTTTTTCTTATACAACTTGTTAGTACTTGGTACTGTTTCTAGGTTACCAACTTCATGCACATGAGTACTTTGGTTGTTACCTTCTTCTTCTTATTCATTCAATATAGTCTGGATGAACGAATTACTGAATCCCAAAGAAAGCATGTGTTCTACAAATATTTTGTTAGGATCAAATCCCTTGATCTTTTCATCATATTTTAAGTTCACATTGTTGAAATGGATTGAAAACTCGTCAGGTTTATTTATGTTTTTGAAAATGAAATCTCCAATCTTCCATGGAAAGGGGATAAATTATTTTTTCCTTTTTTCATGGAAAAAATGTAGCCATAAGTTGTATTCCCTTGCCACCTCTGTAATAAACAATTGGTTAGATACATGATATGGAAGAAAAGAGGGATTTTCTTTGGAACAAAATATCCTTATGACACTGTGATTTTCCATGTATTCTATCATTCCCTTCTTCTCTAAGAATTTGTTAGCCTGGTCAGACATTGTTGGGGTATTTTCACCAAACAACAACCCTTTGAGGACTGAGACAAAATCATTGTAAACCCTGTAAAAATACAGAGAGGTCTTATGTATCCACAATGCCTGATACCAGAAGGTAACTAGATCTATTTCACAATTCAACCTATTACTTATAGTCATTTTTGGAAATTGACAACAATACACTATAGAACATACCAAATAGGAAGCCATAAATAGATTTTTGTACCTTTTGTAGTGTGATAATTGGGATGAGATTTCTATAGAAATCAATTTTCCCTAGTCAAAGATGGCCCTTCTTTTACTGTAAAATATAAAATATATAAAATAATGAGAGAAATGGTAGAAGTTCTTTCCTGACTTGTCAACTTGGTGAAAAACCACACAATCTCTCGAAAGGGGTTTTTAAAAGAGTCGACCTGGATCCTTGTTATGTCTTTTGGAATAGACACAAGATTCTCCAAATATTCAAGAAGGAGGTCAAGGCCATTGTTATGTTTCTTTAGAAAATATCTGTAGTATTCTCCTTTGAAGGTAAGTGTTGGCTCTGGGAGCTTCAACATATTGTGAAAAACTTGCGATGAAAGGGAAATAGGGAAATGATATTGGAGTTGTATAATTCTCCTGATTGGAACATACTTCTCCACACACCATGCAACAATTTATTTATAGTCAAATAACTCAGGAACACACCTTGCACGAGCGATTATGGATGCCAATATTACGTCTGTCTATGCAGGAGGAGAGGAGTAATACAGATATGCTATGGACCACTGAAATTTCTGGTCTTCACGGCCAAAGATATTTAAAGTATCACCATAGAACTGTTGTCTAGTTGCTGCTGCCATTAGGTTGAAGGGAGTATTTGTTCAGTTGAAAAATAACTTGAAATAAATATTTTTGGAGAGATGACGATAATATAATCCTTTGGAAAATGGAGAATTAATGTAATTTAATGAGTAATCGCCTCGATTCTTTCATCATGAATGACAATATTTTTGGATCCTTCACAATTAGTTGTTAGCATTAAACAACATTTAATGCATATTGGAAAAATCATGAGAATGGCTGGGACGGACGAGAGTAGGTTTGAATATGAAGCTTTTCATGAACCTACCAACCCGAGAAATCGCAGTTATGGAAGATCATAAATGAGTTAAGTGTAGAAAAGCGGCCAGTCAGACTTGCATGTAGGAGAAATAAAATACTTTAGGGGTTCGGGACCCACGAAATTTCTGATCGTTGTAATGAGGACCACAAAATTTTGGGTGCAAAGTGGAGATTGTGGAACTTGGAGAATGAAAAATCGATCATGCGAACCCGTGAAATTGGAAAAAGGATAAGTATAATGTAGCAAGGTAGTCAGTCAGAATTGTGACATAGGAAATTTGATGGGGATGAAAACTCGCCCATTCACAAACCCGTGATTTTTCAAAAACAACTAAGTATGGTAACTAGAAAGGGATAGAAGAAGGGAGAAAAATAAAAAGGGAAACAAGGGTAGGTATATAAGAGGGAAATGAAACAGAAAAAAAATAAGTTGGGAAAATAGAAAAGGGAATGAAATTTCAGAAGCATGAATTGATCTCAATAGGGTTGAACCCCGAACCTCCTTAACTACTGACTTAAGATTTCCTTTGCCAACCAATGGGCTAATGACCCTGTTGGTACATCTGCCTGGAAAATAAATATTTAAGCCCTTTCTCTTCATCATTTGGGGAAGAATCCGCGGGTCCTTACGAGCATGCTTTTCTATGCATGAGGAGCATTTATTCAGGATGATGTGGCATGAATTTCAAGGCAGAGAGCCCAGGAGGGGCCTAGAAGTGACAATGACTATTAGCACTATTTTTGTTATTGTTTTGTGGAATTCCATGATAGTAAATGGGTGGAATGGCTTCATTGGCTATTATAATGATCATTTAAACTTGTTCAAATCATCAAATATCTATAGATGTCAAGGATATTAAGAGCACCATTTGGTAAAAAAAAATGCATAAATTTTTGTATGTGATTGTTTTTGTGTTCATCTTGCGGCATGATTTCCAATCAAATGGAATCGAATCTAAAAACACTAAAACATGGGCTTTTTCAGGAACAAACCAAATTAGGTTCTGCAAAGACATTTCTCGTCAAAGTGAACCATTTGGGAGCTACATGTGGCTATTTAAGAGTGTTTTTTCTAGATTTTTCAGAATTCAATTTTCTAAAAAACGCCCATTCAACAGAAGTTCCACCTTCATCCATTCAACCTAGAGATTATATCACGATCTTATGCCATATATTAGGATCATATCCCTTTGTTTTGGATCTTAGTTTGAATTGGTTACTCTCAATAAAGAATTTTAATTTCTATTTAAGCAAGAATTGTGAAACAAGAGAGGGATCTTCCTCTTGGAAGGAAGTTGGGGTTCGAGTAGAAGAGGTTGAAGGCCTAAGAGCCGAGGGAAGAATTAAATTGTGTGAAACATTTAATACTCAAGGAATCAAACATCCTGATGGGCATATTTTGCATCTATGTATCTCATTTTTTGTCTTATTTGAATGCAATGAAAATTTCTGCAATGCATTGATTTTCCCAAAGATTCAACTTTGATTACAATGATGAGTTTACTGTTAATTACCTATTTCTTGTAAGTTGTATTCGAGTATTTGATTCAGATTTAAAATATTATTTTGGATATGAACATCTTCTTTGTGAATGTATGAGTTAACATATTGTGACACTTATGCATTCATATATGTTCCTTGTTCCTCCAAATCTCACTATCCATTATTTATCTAGCCTTCAATGTGAATGCCCCAAACTATATGAAGTGTTGTTGATCGTTTGAGTATATTTTTGGAGGAGTTTTAATAGATCTTCATCCTTTCAACCTACTTGATCCACCTACCAACCAAAAAAAATCATTGCAATAACGAAGATGTGCTAGGCCTGCCCTCTCAATAGTCATAGAGCATCTTCTAGTGCTAATAGTGACAAAATTTGACGAGTTTACAATCATTTTGGCACAATTTATCGCCACGAATCCATTGGTGTAGTCAGAATTTGGATCCAAGTAGAGTATTTTTAGGGAATTTCCAGATTTGAGGTATTTCCATGTATTTATGCCAATTTTTGATGAGATAATATAAAGGCCTCTCCACTGAGAAGTGGGCCCAAAGACGTAGTCCATTGTTGGGATGAATTCCATTATCAAGTCTTGTGCAATTGCTCTTCTTGTTGTTTCTCATGTGTATGATTTCTTCATTAATGTTGCACATAAGCTTTGTTTATGATCTTTAATGCAATTCATGTGATAGTCATCGAATAAAATATCCTGAAGCAATTGGTAGCACCACTTTTCAATTTAGGGGTTGATTTTGGTGTCTTTGACACAAAAATATGAGTTTTTAGGGATAGATTTTTCATTTTGAGGTCACAATTCTCGTCAAATTGGTAACTTTTTGTTTTCTTTTGATAATGTTTAATTATTTCATAGAAATTAGTATGACTAATCATGCTCTTATTGAAAGGTAGAGGACTATTGTCAATTTGAATGATATTATGCCACTAGACTAATTGGGAAAGATGGTAAACACTTGAGTTAGGAAAAAATTGTTGTATGTGGTTTCTTATTCTAAACTATTTCATTAGGTTTAGAAGAAAAACTTTTGTAAATGGATTTTTATTGTGAGAAAAGTTTTAATATTGCTACCACTCTTGATAGACTTAGACCAGAAAGCCCTATTTTTGTGAGTAAGTATATGGGGTATGCTTTATACAATACCTTAAATCCACTTATAATGCATTGTATGAACATGTAAATGAATAGACGTTCATTTTTTTAAAAGGACATGATGTATTATCATTCAAATAATGGTTGATTAGATTTGATTATGCTTGCAACAAGAATTATTCAAATTTGAATTTGATTGATTTTAATTTATTTGAATTTACTTGATAGTGAATATTTTAATAAATTTGATTTACATATGATTCATATGTTGAGTATAATTCATTCTAATTGAAATTTACATGTTGTATTTCTTGTTTTTATATGTAGACCGCATTAAGGAAAACAACCAAGTAATGAGGGTTGTAGAACATGATGCCATACATACTGGAAATGGGTCATTGAAGGCCTAACTAGATCATGTTTTAATCTAGACTATCATGGGAGGCAAAGAAAGTGTAAAGCATCATAGGAATCTGCAAATTTACTAGTCATTGGATTGCAATAGTAAATAACACATGTGGCCCGCAAGACAAACATGGAATGAGGACAATGCTTTTTTCACCTTAAACTCTACTTTGTTTCTATAGTAGAATTGTATGCTTTTGAAGTAGGAAGTATAGCTTAAGTGCATGAACTAAGTATTGCTACTTGGATGTGAAGATCACAACCAATAAATTATTATGTGAATGGATGAAAGACCATGTAGTTAATTAGCTATGTTGTGAAATTCCATGCTATGTAGAAAGATTGAAAGGGATAATTCCTTGACTCCTCTTGTTGTTATATTATATTTCTCTAGATTGAGAAAGTTGCTATGTGTGAAAATTTAAAGCATGGGAATGTTAATAAATACTAGATAGTAAAATAGTTGGAATACATTTGCATTAATAGACACATTGAGAGATAACTTGTTTTATAGTCCATATATATATGTTGGATCATATATGATATTCTTTATTGATGAATAGTCTTGTGAAAAATGCAATGAGTATTGATATATAAAATCTCGTGGATATTCCACTGGAACAGTTCGTCACAACAAACTGGATAAATAAAACTGAAATCTACACTATGAAGTTTAAATTCCTTTAGATTCTAGAATACTTAGTTACAGATTTTCTGCTTATGCATGAAATAGATAAAATGTAGAAAATAGAGAACATTAAAATATAATCACACACCATCCACAAGATAACACAAATATTTTCTCTGGAAAACCCTTACAAGAGAAAACCCAACTAGAAGGTGAGGCTGCTCTACTCTCTTTTCTCTGGTATGGAAATAATGCAAGTACAAATGAGAAGACACTCTCTATGGAGTTACCTGAGACCTGTGGCCTTTTAGGCCGCTACAAAATGTTACCCCCCTCTATTATTCTCTCTAATTTTCCCACTCCCAGTTGTTTTTCTCTACCATGGAACAAAATCCAATAACATAGAATGGAACCCCTTTGTTAGTGTCAGAAGTTACTCCCGGATTGCTTGCAGGAGCAGAGCCTGACACCCATCAGTTTAATGTCACGTTTTGTTTATAAAGGGGTGATCGAATGGAGATAAAGACTCGAGGAAATATTACTCTAACTCAGGGACTGGGTCTAGCATGTGTG
>JZKD02S1690306.1:685361-695959 GCA_000966675.3 Picea glauca
CTCTTCCATGACAGTTTTGGGCATGAGGTTGTGAGAAGCCCCCGAATCCATCAAGCAATTGTGCAATACCTTGTCATGTATGTTCAAGGAAGTGTAAAAGGGAGGGGATGAGTCATTCCTGTCTTCTACCATAGGACCTAGGATAACTGCAGGCTTTTCATCTTTCAAATTGATGGAGTCTGTGGGGAGGCTTGAGACCTCAGACTGTAAGAGCTCAAAGAATAGTTTTTTGAACCTTTCATGTTTAATCAATTCAGTTAGGGGCACATGGATTCTGATTTTTTGAATTTCATGCTCGAAATTAAAAGAAGATGAGAGCTTTGGGATTTCTCCTATTTCGGGAGCATGACTCTGGATAATGGGAGAGAGGGGTTGGGTCCTCTTACCTCTGTGACCATCTTCTACTTCACCGGCAAGTTTCTCTGTCCTGGTGGACTACTCAGGAATGTCAGGTGCTTTAGTCTTTTTCTTTGACCTCAGATCATATCTGCCTGGGCTGCCACTAGCCTTGTCTCCCTTGCTTAGTTCATTTAGCTGATTGTCCATGAGAGACTCCTCGTAGGCTGATTGAGTGAGATGAGGGAAAGGGGGAGTATCTTCGAAGCAATGGATTTCAGGATCAAGCTCGTCTGTTTCTCCTTCTTCCCCCTCGGCCACAAAATTGTTTTGAAAAGGGGCCTGTATCTTCTAGTCTTCTCTGTCTCTTCCCTTCTCTCTTTGCACATTCGTGGGAGTAAAATTGTTTGGCCTCCTAAAACCTCCCTTGTTTTCGGCATTCAGAGGGCCCTTGTATGATTGCCTCCCTTCCACCCTCATTCTTTCCATCTCCGCAGACAGAGATTTCACCATCCTGGTCAGTTCATCCACTTGAGGGTGGGGCACCGACGGGTCAGAAGTCGAGGCTTTCGACCTTCCTTTTCTCCTGTCTGTGTCGGCCGTGTTTCTTAGTCTGTCAGTTGCCAACACATTGGATTCCACCTCTATGGCCGCATATTTCATTTGAGCTAAAGTGGTGGATCTTCTTTCTCTCAACAAAAGGCAGAAATTGGGGCCGAACGCGCTAGCATACAAAATCTTAGCTGAGGCTTCTGAAGGCTTTATCTTTGCAGGGATCTTGTTATACATCTTATTGAATCTTTTGGAGAAGTCAGAGATGGACTCTCCTTCCATTTTCTTCAGAGACCCAAACTCTGTCATGTAATACATGAAATATTTCCTATCGCCCCATTGCCTCAGGAAAGAATTATCCAGGGCTTCAATCCCAGCAATAGATCCTGGAGCCAATCCTCTAAACCATTTCCTCACCTCGCCATCCAGGCTCTGGACAAAGACCCTCATCCAGACATCTTCATTCTCAATGTTGAGGTTATCTGCATAACTTTAGAAAGTAACCAGGTGCTCTTCAACAATTATGTCTCCTTCCCCAGTGAACTTGGGCATATACTTCAAGTAGTCTCCAACATGGAGAGGATGCATAGGTTGAGGTAGGATCAAGGGAGCATATCAGGAAGAAAATATGGCGTTCATTCTAGTTAGAGGGGGATTAGCACTAGCCATAGGAATATTAGGTGGAGGAGAGCTGGGAGGAGAAGGAGTTCGTGATGGGGCTACTGGGGATGAGTCCCGAAGTGGAGTAGGAGACAAGAGGGGATTTAAGGAGAAGGCTAACAAAATCAAGTCAGTAGGTATTTTTCTTTGTGCAGGAGTGGTAAAGATAGGAGTGGGGAAATATTCTGTGGTTCCGAGTCTGTGCCAAGGTACAGTTTCAGGGGAGAGGGGAGTGATAAGGTCTTGTCCCTCCGGTCCCATACCAAGAGAGGAAAAATCAACAGGAACACTCTCGAAATTTAGGAAATGAGAAACCTCAGAAACAGGTCTGTCAAGAGGCTGAGGAGGAGAAAAAGGAGTTCCCACAGGAGGATATAGTGGATTACCTAGTTCAGTGGTGGACGCTTCTTCTTCAGGGGCCTTTCCTTTTCTGAGAACCACCTTTGGATCGGTTTCAGGTGTAGCTAGGGAAGCTATGGATGGGACCGCGTGTGTCTACCTATGAAAGCCACAATTGACAGAGCAGGTTCTCCCCAGCGGAGTCGTCACAATGGAGTTGCCAGGTGCATAGCAACAATCTTGATAATTCTGATATCTAATGCACCTTCAAAATCAGGTGATCGTTGTCATTCTGCCCAGGGAAAATCTTCAACTTCGTCCCCGACAACGATGCCAGAAATGTTAGCGTCAGAAGTCACTCCCAGATTGCTTGTAGGAGCAGAGCCTGACACCCATCAATTTAATGTCACGTTTTGTTTATAAAGGGGTGATCGAATGGAGATAAAGACTCGAGGAAATATTACTCTAACTCAGGGAATGGGTCTAGCATGTGTGGGACAAAGGAGGTCTTGATCCAACTTCATCCAGTGGGTTGATTAAAGGATGATCAGGTGGAAGAATTGATAAGAAAGGTGAACAAACAAATTTGGGCAACATGCTTTTGGCAGTTTGCAGAAGAAAGACTCTGAATGCAAGATCCGCTTGGTTCAGGGTCTCAAGAAACTGAAAGGGGACTTGACTGGATCCTCCAATTCCAAGTCACTCAGCGCTGGGAAAATCACAAGAACTGATTAGAGACAGCGCAACTATTACAGTGATCCATTACAACATCCTCCTATAATAACTATAGCTCGATTGGATCCTCCAATTCAGAGCTTCTCTAACACAGTGTAAACAAAGACATGAAAGAAACTGGCATTCATAAGGCAAGAAATCTCAAAAGTCCATACATAATCAGATTATCAGTGCTTCATTAAAGCTTTACAACCGGGAGCTCTGCTCAACCATCGATCCTTTTCAAAATAGAAAGACTAAGCCTATATACTCAGAAAATTCGCTTAGCAGCAGCGTCTCAGGGATTTCAATGGGTGTCGTCTCCTCAATCAAATCTGTCCTCTGTTCCCCTGTCATATGCCTCTTTAATTCAGAATGGCTCGCGCCAGGGTGTAGCTGAGCCCTTTGAATGTTGAACTGGCGTGTGTAGGTTCCTTTGGCAAGTTGGAGACTCGACCTGGCTTTCCTGAAGAGAACCGGTACAAGGGAACCTCATGGGTAAAATTCAACTGGGACCTCCATACTCCACAATAAATAGGTGACGTGAGGTTTCAACCACCCTCTTTCTCCTTTATCCATTCTGAGTAGGTACCAAGATCCAAATCACATCGAGCTGGAGTCGGTAAAGCACAGTGCCCCTCTTCTGAGACTTAATTCAGAACCTTTGGCCAAATGAAAATGAAAGCGCCCCTCTTCCAGACCTCCTTCTTGATGACTAGGCACTAAAACCATGGGCCCGACTCTGGGCACTTTCGGGGATTCGGCATTCGGGGTTTTGTGAGGTGAAGCGACGAGGAGATATTACTGCGCAAACTCTCAAACGCCGACACAGCGTAGATACGTGTTGAGTGTCCTTCGGATGGACGACCCATA
Source organism: Picea glauca (assembly GCA_000966675.3). NCBI lineage: Eukaryota > Viridiplantae > Streptophyta > Pinopsida > Pinales > Pinaceae > Picea > Picea glauca. The sequence goes on from JZKD02S1690306.1 coordinate 688,836, forward strand.
TATTATTTACTATTATAAAGGGGTTGCCCCCCTTTCACCCGCTCGCTTGATATGACCTGGTGCTGAGACCCTGGGCTCGGTGCCAAAGGCGCTTTCGGCGTTTCACTGATCGACACTTCCAAGTGTAATGAGCGGAGAGCTCCCTGTTCCCCGAAACCCCGATCCCCGATATGCCGATAGGCTGAAACCTGTCTCAATTTGATTGGATGACCCAAGTCTGCTTTGAACCATGGGAGCCCCCTCTTGCTAAATCCCGGGCAACTTGACAACCCTGAAAACCCGATGACCGTCGATTTTCTTTGTGGATGGTTCTCGACCGCTGAAGACAAAACTTTGCCTGCTCGCTGCTTGGGGGGAGATGAAATGAGTCTTTCTGCGTTGTGTTCGGGCATTGCTCATGCGATTCGCTGACCAGAAGGCCCCTCGTGCCCTGGACAAGTAATGTTACTAACATTAGGCTCCATGGGGGATAGATTCGTCCCCGCGATGCTCTAAGGACTCATTTGCAGTTCCAGTGACTTGCTGTTGGGCTATGGAGTCATTTACTAAGCCAAAACAATAAAAGTAAAACAAAGAACAAAAAGGACAATATTTACAAAACATAGGAGCCATGGATGGCTCAGACAAAATATTTTTTGAGAAAATGCCCATTCACTGGGCCGTAAAAAATTTCTTCACCCTCCAAAACCCCCAGCCGATACGTGTTATTTGAAAAAACCTCAGAGATTTTGAATGGCCCGATCCACAGGGATTCAAATTTTCCATGGTTTCCCTTGTCTTTCTTAGGAGCATCCCATTTCATAACCATGTCTCCTGTCTGAAATCCTTCTTTTTTGGCCTTCTTATCGAAAACCTATTTAATTCTTTGCTGATGGTCATGAATTCTGTCCACTGCCTGCTCCCTGACCTGCTGGACTTCCACTATATGATGAATCCTTCTGATCATGTCATTAGGCTCCTCCTGATGGTCTTGGAGGAACTTTTCTATAGGAATGGCTAAATGAGAGGGGAAAAGAGCCTCCGCTCCATAGACTAATTGGAAAGGATAGACGCCGATAGACCTCTTCGTGGCTACTCGATCGGCCCATAGAGCAAACTTTAGTTTTGAATGCCAGGCCTTCTTGTTGTCTTCCAACAATCTTTTGATGATCCTTATCAGACTCTTGTTGGAGGATTCTGCTAAACCGTTTCCCTATGGATAATATGGAGTGGAGTGAACCAGTTTGATTTCGAACTGCTCACAGAAATTGGCTAATGGCTCAGACTCGAAAGCGACTGTGTTATCAGTGACAATTTTACTTGGGCAACCAAACCTTGTGATGAGGTCTTCCAGGAACCCAATGATTACCATGTGAGAAGCACTCCTGGTGGGGATAGATTCGATCCACTTGGTAAAGAAATCGGTAGTAGTCAAGATCCATCTGTGCTGCCCACTGGAAGTGGGGTGAATTTCTCCAATGAAATCTAGGCCCCACTATTGAAAAGGTCCTGAAACAACCACAGGATTTAGCGGCAAGGACCTGAGCTGTTTCTTTCCTGCAAATTTTTGACATTGGATACAAGCTCTAACTCCTCTATGGACATCAACGAACAAGGTGGGCCAATAGTACCCGGCTCTGAGAATTTTGTGGGCTGTGGCCTTCCAGGAATGGTGCCCTCCACACAAGACGCTATGAAATTCAACCATGATCATTTCGGCCTCTTGTGAATTCATGCATTTTAAAAGCACCCCCAGGGGGTCTTTCCAGTATAACACTTGATCAATCAGGCAGTATCTGACTGCCTTGAGCTTCAGAGCTCTTGCTTTGTTTCTTTGCAGGCCGTCTGGAGGCCGCAACTCTTGCAGAAAAAATATGACATCCCTATACCAAGGACATCGAACCAATAAGGGCTCCCTTTGAGGGTCTCTTTCAGATGGTCGACCCTGTTGAATTCCTGAACATTCGTTTATATAGCTTACCCCCAGAGCTTGGTAGTTTGCTTCAGCCAACAACTTGGCTAATCCTTGACCTTTTATTAATTTGGTGGGCCTTATTTCCAGGTCGAATTCCAGAATCTTAGCTATCCATTTGTTCCTCCTCCCGTCCAGGTCAGGCTGAATGAGAATATCTTTAACCACAGCTGAGGGGACATAAGCTAATATTTTTGATTGCAGGACATAAATTCTAAACGCCTTGAGAGCCTTTACCAATGCGTAGGATTGCTTCTCCATATTGTCATATCTGACTTCAGCATCCCTCAATGCTCGGCTGAAATAGGCAATAGGCTGCTCTAGCCCATCCTCGCTTTTTTTTAATAAAACAGCAGCCACCGTGTCAGGTGAGGCAAAGGAGAAAATAAGGTAATCCTTTGAGTAGTCGGGATTGATGAGCACAGGATCTTCAGTCAGTGCTTTCTTTATTTTCTCAAAGGAATGTCGTGATTGAGAAGTCCACTTCACTTCATTTCCTTTCCTTAACATGGATGTTATAAGCTTTACCCCCTCAGCAAAGTTAGGCACAAACCGCCTCAGAAAATTAATCTTACCAAGGAAAGATTGGACCTCACAAACAATGATCCTACAATTATGATTTTTTTGGTACACATTCTTGATGCATTGAGTGGATGCATGCTTGTAATGCATATATAATGAATGATAGTTCCATTTCAATTAATGTGATATACAACTGGAAGTGGTTGAATTATTAGTGTGTTATAATTCTAAGATGACTTCTGGGGTTGTTGTAAATTCTGCAATGAAATTATTATATGCATGAATAATTACAATTGTTTGGTTGATTGAAAGTTCATATTGCTGGTCAAATTGTCTTGGATATGACAATGAGTGTAAGTTCACAATGAAGACCAAGTGATACCACATGAAAGAACCAAACATTATGATAATAATCTCATACTTGTGAAATTTGATTTCTATATGAAACATGTTTGAATCAAAATATTTCTAATTGAAAATATTATGATGATATCTATCATACATGTGAGATGATGGATCTATCTATGAATGATAGATAATGGGTTTTGAAGCTGGAAAACACAGAGATGATGCCACTATAATGACACTAGAACACTATGATATTCCTTGATCACCATGAGCTATGTATATTAGAACAAGTCAGTAGGACACTCTGGAAGTAAGTATTTATAATTATATGCTCTTCTTCCACAAGAAAGCCTTGGCAAATGATGAATTTACCAAGGGAATATTTAGCAGAGAAAGGGATGCCTAATCCTGGAGGGTGAGTGACTACAATGAAGAGGTGACTTAAATGAATCTATTGTGAGATATTCATGTTATATGCTAGTTGTGATCATGAGTGCATTATCTACATTAGGTGTGTATGAGAAAACAAAGAGTTGAGTCTTGTCTGTCACATCCATATTGAGTAGATACATATTCCTATAGATAAGTATTGGGTTTATTTAATTTTATGTTATGAATATATATGCTTCAATTGTGAATGTGAAATTTCCATCAATGGAATAATTGATGCTTAAAATTGATATCAATGGAATAATTGATGCTTAAAATTGATATCAATGGAATAATTCGATGATTATTTTAAGCATGTGATGGAATGCTAAAGGTCTTAGAGGTGTTCCAAGACACTAAAGAAATGATTGGACGTTTTTGTCCAAGATAATAAATAGTGAGACAAAGTAACCATGAAAAAAATGGCATCATATATGCAACTAAATAATGAAGACACGAAACCTTGATGAAAAAAAGAGAATATTGAGAACAATGTTATTCTTAAGGGGAGGGGAATGGAATTTCCCATTCTCAAACCTTTGAAATTGATCTTGTTTATATTGTAATTATGTTTTTCATTACTATACTTTGTTTCATGTTGTGAGGTAGACTTAGTATGATTATTTTAAAGACATCTAAACATGATCATTTTGAATTCAATGAGAGGTTCCAAGCTAATTGATGGGAGAAAACATCGATGGGAATATGAGTCCACCAGAGGGGAAAGGTAAGGTAGTCTAAGGGGGGAATTTACCTATGTCTCATGGTTAATACTATATCCTATATAAAACCTCTTTCATGTGATTATCATATTAACATTCTATCCTAATATATATGATATTACAATTACGAGTCTTGTGAAATTATTAATTACTTTAAGTAATTATTTCCCATCCTTAAGTACCTACCTTCTATATTGAAGAAACTAATTCATATATTCATGCAATCAATGAGAGTTCAATTAGGAATATTGGTTGTTTTCATTGATGTCAACCCTAGTCATGGGTTTTGGACCGCAAGATTGATGAAGGTATTTGGACATGAAGGACAATGCACATGCATATACAACACCCATGGATGGATAGTATACATCATGTTGTTTCCGGTGGTATGTGGCACGTCATGTGGATCCTCATGGTTGAGGAGAAATGACTTTTTGAACATGACAAAGTGAATTGAAGAAGGAAGTACATGTAGGCCCTGAAGATAATTAAAGAAAAGAATTACAAAATAAGAAAGTGTTAGGTCGGCCCTAATGTTAAAAGGAAGTGACATAAATGGTATAAATAAATATCATTATACATTCATTTTATACATAAGTCAAATTTCAGAGGAAATCAGAAGTAAAGAAGGTCGGATTTCAAGGGAGGATGAAGTCTTTTGGTGATGTGTTCTAAGGTATGTTATTTTGAGGTCATCTTACCATTTGTGCTATAAATTTTTTTCTAGAACGATTCAGATGGTGAAATTGCTATGGTATTGAGAAGACATATCAAGGTACCTGTGGTAAAAGTTTCATCTCTTGATTCACTATAATTATGGAGATACACTCTGTGGAGGATAGGGTTTTTGACCAATCTTGAAGCTAGTCAATTAATAGGTGTTCCGGGTAAAACAGTCATACCTTCTTCATTGAGAATCCAAATGACGTGGGACAAATTTCATTGGAAATAGTACAGATTGTAGCTTCTTTTGTGTTAATTTCAGAATTGGATATTAAATATTGAGCATGAGGCATTCTGTACAAGTTCGGTCTTCTGAATAAACCATAATTGAACAAGGTCTACCATTCTCTCTATAACTTCTTTTGGGGGAGGGTTCAAGGAGTGAAACTTGGAGAAGTTTCAGAGAATAAAGTAAATAATATTATCTCTCGTATATTCTCGGGTGGAAGGAAGGGGCAAGGATGGAGAGTTCAAATCTCTCTTGATATTGGAGGATTGTATCTTCCTCTTAGAGGTTTATCCTTCCCTTTACATTTGAAAGTTGTAGCTACCTTTGGAATTCATTACTTCCCTTGGACAATAGCTATTGATTATTTTTCATATATTGTGCATGGTGTATTGTGGTGTATTAGTGTAACTCTTATACTATTGTTCATTTCTCATTGGATATAATTGAATGGTTTAAGTATAAGTTGAAAAAGGTTTTAAATTGTACTTGATACTGATTCACCCCCCCTCTCAGTATCAACAATTGGAATCAGAGAAGGTTGCCTTCAGAAAAATTCAACCACTGGAAGGAAAATCCTGAGCAGAGATGGATGACTATGAGCACATTTCAAATGGGATTCAAAAATTTGATGGAAGAAATTATGCATACTGGAGTGATAGAGTGAAAACGTACCTAACAGCTTTGGGAGTAGACATTTGGTACTCAGTTGTAAATGGCTATGTAATCCCAAATAATGCTCCAACCGATCCAAATGAGAAGAAGCTTATGAGTTATAATTCAAAAGCCAAACATATTATTCTAGCAACATTGGCACCAACCATTGCTAGCAAAGTGATGGGCTGTAGCACTGGTAAGGATGTATGGGACAAAATCAAGAGAATATACAAAGGTGATCCAAAAGTTAAGCAGGTCAAGCTTCAACGACATAGAGCATAATTTGAAAATTTGAAGATGAATGAAAAGGAAGATATGGCAACCTATTTTCTTAGAGTCGATGAAGTTGTTAATGCTATCAGAGGATTAGGTGAAGATATCGATGAATCCTTAGTTGTACAAAAAGTGTTGAGATCACTTCTCTTGAAGTATGATGGTAAGGTCTTCACCATTGAAGAAACTAGGGACTTGACCAAAATGACAATGGATGAATTACATGGGTCTCTTATAGAATATGAAATGAGAACATGTATAGAAAGTGACCATCCAAACAATGAAGCAGCCTTTAAATCCATAAAGAAAACAAAAGACAAGGATAATGACCTTGATGAAGAAATAGAAAATTTCGTAAGAAGGTTCCAGAAGGGAAGTGGAAGATACAAAGGTAAGTCTCCTCTCAAATTCTTTAACTGTGGTAGAATAAGACATATTGTTGAAAACTGCTACTATAAAAAGAGAAGTCTCAACAATAAAAAGAGCTTCTACTCCAAGGATGATGACATCTCCTCAGATGAGAGTGATGAAGAAGATAATGATGGAGGAGAATTCCTCTTCATAACCCAAGCAATCCAGGATGATGATCACAATAATTCTAAAGAAGAAGAAATCATTTGTGAAGAAGATTTAGATGAAGAAACCAACCTTGATTCCTTTTGGGGATACAAAGACAATGGAGAGAGTGAACAAGAAGATGAGAATCTTGAAAAGTTGAAGTATGTTGAAACTGAAAATAGAAACCTTAGAAACACAAACATAATACAAAAAGGTGAATTGAGTAGTTGTGAAGAAGAGAATTACAAGCTTGAAAGTACCATTAATAGATTGAAGAAACAATTAGAAGATTATGAGAAACTGAAAGAAGAATTGGATCACACAAAAGGGGAGCTCCTATTGACAACATAAAAGTTGAAGAAGTTTGAAAAAAGAAAAATTCGATGAGATCCTTAGCAGTCAAAGATATCCAAATGACAAGACAGGACTAGGATACAATGATAATTTGAAGACAACAAAAAAAGAAAAGGAAGTTGAAAATGATGAAACCAACATTCCAGAACAGGTTAAACAACAAGATAGAAGACTAGAATTCAGAAGGAATAAGACATCAAGAAGATCCTCTCCCATCAGGTATGAAAGCAATCATTACGGAGGAAGCTACAAAAGAATAGATCGTGAACCCAGATGGACCACACCACAAAGAAGATCACTTACGCCCAGGTATCAAAATTTCTTTCTTGGACATTGTTATACTTGTGGAAATTTTGGACAC
>JZKD02S1690307.1:22069-33276 GCA_000966675.3 Picea glauca
ACCATATCATTCGTTCAACCAAAGAATTAAACGGTGGATGATATATCAATGTGCCATTATAATATTTCAAACCATTGTCATTCAATGTAAAATCAAACCCAAAAATTAACCACGCACCATTGCATAAATGTGTTAATCAAAAGTTTTCAAACATTGTGACAATCGATTTCATAAAATTAACAAGGCAAGGGCTATGTAAAAATTTAACATAAGGATCATATTATATATAAAAACAAAACTAAATGATKACCCTCATGTGATTCAATGAGTCAAGTATARACCARMWYTKYTCAATGCCTCAKAAGTTTAATAAAATCAAGTTGCACAATCAAAGTAAGAATAGGCAAATAGGCATAGTTCGAAAATCCTTCTAGCCACTTAGTAATAAACCAAAGGTAAGTGCCATTCAAAATATCAATGCAAAGATCATGACAGTTCAAAATGATGGAGTAGTTTTCACGCTTGCATTCGTGAAAACTAAATGAAAACCAATTTGCAAATTGTCGCAAGAAATGAAAACATCATTTATTTGCAAAATGCGACGTCAATTTGAAATTCAAAAGACGTAGGTGTAGGCAGCTTATAGGACAATAGAAAAAATTGAATTGGCTGCCAACACAATTGGGGTTAAAAACACAACTACATCATAAGCCTTACACACTTAAATGGATAAGAAATCATCATCAAATACACATAACAAAGTAGTGCACACTCAAATTTGCAATTTCATCTAAGTATGTGGATGAAGTAATATGTGATGTTGTGCCATTAAGAGAATGTGGAATGGTCTTAGGTAGTCCTTGCTTATATGATCATAAGGCAATCTTCTATAGGACAAAGAATCAATATCAATTCACTAAAACAGGTCAAGATTATGTGGTTGATGCTCATCGTGTTAAAGAAAATAAAACACTTCAAACAATGGAACAATTAAAGAAGGAAGTGAAAGCAAGCAACAAACCAATAATTGTTTCAAATGAAGTAATCGATCTTAAGCAAGAACAATACATGATTGTTGAATGGAAAATCAATCATAAGTTGCTTCAATATAAGCTCATGTCGTGTAGATATTTCAAGTATATCAACTAATTTGCATTCATCTTTTTGATGTTGTCATTAGTAATGTTTTCTACATGGATGATAGTGGATTCAGTAAGATGTAACAGGGTTCAAATGGCTAACAATATATTGTCAGTTCTCATGATTGTGTTACAGTTGATCTAGATGAGACAGGTGCACAGGATAGATTTCACAGATAGAGGAGAAGCCGAGTGGACTATCCCAAGCTTGTTGACTAGTCAGTAACCTTTTGGGGACCAAAAGGTCTTTTAATGGGGAAGTGTGATACAAAATTGGATCTAGAAGCCTGACAGGGCTAAAAAAATGTTCAAATATGATAATGCTCATAATCTGACGAAACCAACACCATTGCGTCTGTCTCATCTTCCTGATTCTGGCCATATATTTACTTCATCAAATGGGCTCTGTATGTGAAATATATCATGTTTTGTTCGAAAACCCAAACAGGTAAAAAAAGGGGATAATTGTACAGTCTGTATAGTGCCACATGGCATGCCGGCTATACTGGTTGTACGACCATATAGATGACATGGAAGCTCCTGAAGATGACATGTGGTGGGATGATGTGGTGTATGGGAAGACAACTGGACCAATCTATGGGTGACATGTGTCACCACTATAAGGGTGACACGTGGCACGGGATGACGTCAGCAGCTGACATGGTAGTAACTGGACAGGTTACGTGGCAGACTGGTGGATGAATTGATATTTGATGCATGGAAAACTTCTATTGGTTGTTGAGGTGCCACGTTGGCTAGTCATGGGCTACCACGTGGCACACTATGGTTGGTTCAAGGTTTGTGCAAAATTTATATGGGTTCACCGGGGTCGAACCCTCGACCTTCCTCCGGGATGTGGACCGGCAGGACCAGGCTAACTGCCCGCCCCATGGGTAGTTATTATTATGTATATGGCACAAATAATATTTATTTTTGAATAAAGTATTATGTGGAGGGGGAAAGGGTCAGGGCTTAGCCCCAGCCCTCGGCACTGACATATAACTGGACAACCAACGGTTACATATGACCATGAGACTTGGCGAATAGAGTTGACCATGGATAGAGCCAACCCACGGATCCCAGGAAAATCCCACAGGACCAGGAGCGTGTCCACCTTTTGGGCATGGGGGTTATACATTACATAGCCCGTGGACCTATACAAGCGCCCCACGACCAGGAGCTAGTGCGAGGGAAGGGCCACCGCATAGCCCGAGGGGCTAGTGCTCGGCCACATGGCCTGATATGACCCAGAGTGTGCGCTAAAGGGGTTGCGCCCTATTATTAAACAATATAGTGGGTTTTTTCTATAGTCTGGGAATTTTATTGATTTTCCATGCTTGTTTTAATTGTTTTTCTCCATTTTTGGGAGAGATTGGGCATTTTTGGAGCCCAAATTTTGGGAGGAAGTTGTGGATGGATAACCAACTTCAGATCTATGTAAACCAGGCCTGTTTGAGGCCATGGAGAATAGTCAGAGAAGATTTATTCTAAAGAGAATCCAATCCAAAGCCATTTTTATGCAGGGAAGCTATTGAGGAGCAGACACTTGCGGGCCATTTCTGGGAGCTCTGGACATCCATTTTGCATGTCGTTTTCTTTGCAGGGTTCTAGAGATCTGGTCGAACATGACCAAATTAGTATTGTAGCCAATTGGCAGTTCTGTGATGTACTTTTGAGATTTTTAACAGAAATAAAGAAGCCTCCCCCACAAAGACAAAGGCCCGAAGACGTAGGCAAAGTTGTGCCGAACTCCGTTATCAATTCTCATGTTATGGTTTTCTGTCAATTATTTCATTTTAGATATGCAAATGTGTATATGGTTTTCATAATTCCTCTCTTTTCCTCATTCTTTCATTAAGTTTCTCAAATGGTTAATTAATGCATGCAAAATTAAAACTCAACCATAGTCATTAAAAGATCCTACGGATCAACTGAAAATCAGTATATCGTGAAGATATATAATGAAGAATTTCCCTATAAACTCCTTCAAGACTTTGTTCATCAACCTCACTAAAGTACTAGGTGCATTTTTTAAACCAAATGGCATAACAAGCCATTAATACAACCCTTCATTCATCTTGAATGTTGTCTTCCATTCATCACCTTCTCTCATCCGAATTTGATGATAGCCTCTTTTTAAATCAATCTTTGAAAAATATTTTTCTCCATTCAAGCAGTCCATCAAATCATCCATCATTGGAAAAGGAAATCTATATCTTATGGTAATATTGTTTATTTCCCTCGAGTCTATACACATCCTCCAACCTCCATCTTTCTTTGGGCTGAGCACTATTGGAACAACGCATGGACTCAATATTTCTCTAACCAATCCCTTGTCCATTAAATCTTGGACTTGTCTCTTGACCTCTTCATTCTCCTGTGATGTCAATCTATATGCTGCTTTGTTTGGTAAACTAGCTCCAGGTATAAGATCGATGTGATGACTTATACTTCTAATCGGTGGCAACGAACAAGGTAGTTCATCCACTACTACATTAGCAAACTCTTCCAACAACTTCTAGATTTCCTCTAGTTAATCATCCACTCTTGTACTGGTTAAAACAATTATAGGATTCCTGACCATGATGAATTGTGTATATTCCTTCTTCTTAACCTCTTTAATAAGTTCCTTTCCACTCATGAGAAGTATAGTTTTTCTCACCTCTGGCTTCACTTCTTTATCCTTAATCAACAACAACATGTGAGTTCTACCATTCTTCTCCAGGGTGTATGTGTTCTTTCTCCCATCATGAATCACATTCATGTCATATTTCCATGGTMTACCCAACAATAGATGACAAACATCCATGGGAATGACATCACATAATATTTCATCCTTGTATCCTCCTATTTTAAATTCAACTAAACATTTTTTAGTGACATTTACTTGATGTCCTTTTTGTAGCCACGAAACTCTATATGGGATTGGATGTTCAATAGTCTCCAGCTCCAACTTTTCTACCATCTCTATAGAAACGAGATTGTTTGTGCTACCACTGTCCACGATGACTTTGCATAACCTCTCTTTGGTCTTGCAAACAGTCCGAAAAAGTTTGCTCCTTTGGGCTGGGTTCTCTACCTCCTTCTCTGGCATTAAGAAAACATTTCTCATTATCAAGGATCTTCCTCCCTCAACATCTTCTGCCTCAACATTCTGTCCTTGAGCTCCGACAATGTGAGTTTCACCTCCTTCTTTCTTCTTATCTGGAAATTCATAAGATTTGTGTCCATTTTTCCCATAGGTAAAGCATTTTATTTCTCCACCTCTGCCTCTTCCTCTTCCTCTAGTTCAAGGGAAAGTATTTCTATCAGCATACTGTCCTCTCTGTGAGCTTCCACCTCTCTCAGTTTGAGTTTGAGGTTTCTTCCACTCTTCTTTAGGTTTCTGATTTTTGTCTTGGGCAATTGTTTTGCCTCTGGCTTGACTTCTGCCTCACCCTCTCTGAACTTGTTTTCGTCTTAGATTATCTTCATATTTTAGAGCCATATGATAAGAATCCTCCACATTCCTAAGGTTCATCATGCTCATCTCATCCTAAATTTAGTATCTGAGACCATTCATATACCTGGAAAATTTTTCATCATCACTTTCCAGATGACCTTCTCTGATGTTTATCTTGTAGAACACTTCAGTGTATTCATTCACTGACATCAACTTCTATCTCAAATTCTGCATTCTCCAAAACAAAGTAATTTGATAATCCTTGGGTATGAATTTTTCTTTCATATTTGCAACCATTCTATCCCAACTCTTGATTTTTTGCTTACCTTTGCAACATCTGTCAGCCTGCAGTTCATCCCACCACAATGCTGGATGTCCTTTAAGTCTTGTGACAACATGTTTGACCTTCTTGTCTTCCTCGACATCTTCATAGTCAAAATACTTATCTAGAGCTCTAATCTAGTCTAGAATCTCCTCAACATCCAGGTTTTCGTCATATACTGGAATGCCCATTTTTTCTCTAGCACCTATCCTTGCAATAACCCTGAATAGGCGTTCTTCCATAGAATCTTCGATTGCAACTTCCTCACTTCCACCCTCATTTTCATTTTTATATTCACTGATATCCCCAACATCGAATGTGTGCCTCTATGCAATTTCCATGGCATCAAGCCTGGCACATAATTCACGCATCTCTCTTTCCCTTGCCAGGTCAGGTAATTGCCTATCTCTTTTTCTTTCCATTTCCCTTTCCTCTGGTGGATCAAGTATTTTACTATCTCTTCTTCTCAGTGGCATGGCTACAAAATTTCTCTTTTTCCTACTAAAGAAAGCAAAGAAATATTTCTAAGCTCTGATACCACAATTGGTGCAGACCCCTAAACCCTTAGGCTGGAGTCCGCACAGGATCTTTCAACTTCATCCCTTAGAGTCTGAATGACTCTATTAATTCATCTTGGGGAATTATTCACTCACCCTCTTCGAGTATAGTTCACGGGCCCTCCAGAGTTATACCCGCACGATCATTCACTGGCATGAACCCCGTGATCAAACCCCAACTGTCATTGGGACTTTTTCCCTTTTCTTTTTGGGATACCAGATTTCACAATTTTGCAAATCCCAATGTTGAGAGCCTTGCCCCTTCAACCTCCAAAAACTGAAATACCAAACTCTCGACTCACCTTTCCACTGATTTTTTCTTTTTTCTCTTCGTGATTTTGGGAGTTGCAATGTCGTGAAACTCCACCTCTCGACTCTCGGGGTCCTGAAACCCAAATTACCGAAATCCCGAAAAGTCCACACTCATCCCTACTACACTTCGTGACTTTAGGATTTCCTTAGAACTATGTCTTGTCTCTTTGTCAACAGGGTTCTCGATATGCCAAATCCCGAAACACTGAAACACTAGTGTTCCGCTTCCAAGGAAAATCAACGGCTGTGGTTCTTCCCCTTGATCCAATGGTTAGCGCGATTTTGCGTATCGAGAGTTCGTAAGGCTTGTTCTCAAACTCTATGTCTCCTATACCTTCCAGAAACTAAATCTCTGAAATGCCGAAATGGGTTTTACCTCTCCTAGGATTTCAGAACTTGAACCTCCTTTCAATAGCCCCCTGTATTTTGGGCTTCCGGGTACCGGGAGTTTGAAACTCTCGACCCTAACCTTATGTCACCACAATCCCTGAATTCCTGAACCCCAATTTGCTAAAATGATTAAACGCACTTCCTCAATTTCCTTCGTGTTTCACGATTTTAGTACTTCTGTTTTGGAGTGTTCTGCCCCTTATCAATGGGAATGTCAAAAACCCGATTCCCGAAATCTTGACAAATACTCTATCGCATCTTCTGATTTTTTATTTTCCTCCCTGTTGATTCCCAATCACCTGTCCTCAGGACTTTCAAAACCCTGAACTCTGAAGTTTTGAATTCCCAAACTCGTCACTCTTTGACTTCACACACAAAACCTCTTTTCGTGTTTTGAGAACTTGATCAGCTAAGGATTTTTGGCTTACACTTCAGAATCTTGAAACCCGAATTCCTGAAATGATCCGACGGCCCCAAAAGATCAAAATCGATGACCCACGTTGACTCTGGATACCAAAGGGATGGGTTTGTCAGCCCTTATCCACCTTGCAATTTCTGTAGATCCTACATTCCTCATTGTTTTGGGAGTTCTCCTTGGAGAATTCTGACCGTCCAATTTCTCCCCTTGAATACTTCGAAGGGATCAACCTTCCTGAGCTTTCTTCGAATGTTTTTGAAAACACTACTCCTCCTGAACTTCCTTGCGACTTCAAGTCTTCAGAAGACTTTTGCACACACTCCTTGCGGCACCTCATCAAATATTCCCAAATATTTGAATCTCTTGACTTTGTGCAACTCTGCAACAACAATCCTTCAATCCCTCAACCTTGGTTTATAAGTCCTAAGGTCTCGACACGCCTACACACACCTTGCACGGCTTCTATTCTTGTATTGCACTCTAGTTGATATGAGAACAATGATATCCCTCTTGAGCTTTCAGAGATAAACTCTGAACACCTATCAACGCACTCCTTGTGGATGTTTCACTGCACCCCTTGCAAGAACTCTTACTCAGGAAGAGAAACAATTGAAACTCATTCTCTCTCTCCCTTAGTTTTCAAACATCCAACATGAAAAAATACATTCACACACAACATAATAAAAAATGCATGATAGACATAATAAGACAACCATAAGCATAGCATTCATCATGTATACACAGAAAGCATTATAACACCATGAGTCTGACTCAAAGATTCATATATCAATTCAGAACTTTTGTACATGGGTTCTTCTCTATAAATCTCTGCTTCTTCTCCATGCTAATGTGATTAATCATACAATATCTCCTTGATACAATGATACAAATATGAGGGTGTCTATAGTCATTTTCCCTCCAACTCCTAAACATGTCTAATCTAGAATTTAAATTTACCTACTTTCATTAACTACGCATAAATGCCTCTACATCCTATAGATGAGAGAAAATCGCTCAAGATCTGTATACAATATGGAAGTATGCCTTATTAACTATTTCATTAATGTTTGCGCATTCAAACTTTCAAAAACATTTCAAAATGATTTTGACATGTGCCAAAATGTGATGGCGTTCAATCAGTTTCCTTCCGCCTTCACGCTTGCTTGCTGCTATGATGCTCCTGCATCACAAGTGCTCTGCCTGATCATCATCACAACTCTTCATTTTCTCTGGCAGTTATATCCATCTGTCAATTTCCTCTTCAAACGGTCTTCATTCCACTGGCAGATTCCTTGAGACTCTTCATCTTCTCTGGCAATCACTCAAAAGTCTCTTCAAGTCCTCTGGCATAAAATATCATTCATTTCTAGCAGTTACACTCTAAAGTGGAACAATATCCCTCTGATCTTATTTAAATTCATCTGCACCATTGAATTGACTTCATTGAATCTTACATTCATTTCATCATTTCGGCATTCATGTTATCAAGTGTCTTGACACTCCAGGTTGCAAACACTGAAATGGATCTTGGTTACACTAGCTCCTTCCTCCATATTTCACTAATGTGACCAATGGATGTGACCACATCCTACACGAAAAAGGTTTTTTCTCATTTCGACGATTCCTATTGCGAGGCATCTCGAATCTCAAAGTCGCGGTCTCCAAAACTCCAAAATGGAGCTTGCCGCTTCAATCTTTCTCCCTACAGCTCTTTGACGGTGTCACCACCATCAGTGACCGAGTGCTTATCCTTAAATTTCTTTCATGATTTCACTTTTTGGCACTTTTTGGTTCATGTGGCGATCTGTTCTTGATGATTTGTGTCCCAGTATTCGAAGCTCTAAAATGGAGCTTGGTTGCACTAGCTCTGATCATTTCGGTAATTCACACTTCGGCCTTTCGCAATTCTTGCGATGAAGAGTCTCATCACTTGACTCTTCCAAATCCCGGTATCTGAAGCTATGAAATGGATTCGGATCAACGGTCTACACCCTCATTGATTTGATGGTTATTCTCTGCCCCGTGACTTCATCTTTTGGACTTTGGGGGAGTGATAGTGATAAAATTACCAAAGAAAAAACTCTGGGAGTGAGGTCAGTCTTGTGTCACTCGATGACATGTCATGACTCGAGTGGTTGCCACATGTCACTCATAATTGTGAATTCTAGTGGCCTGAAATGCCAAAACAACTTGGCACTTGTTGTTGTATGATTGTGCCACATGTCATGATCTTCCACCTGTCCTTTCTGACGTGGTCTACCACATTCACCTTTTGGATATGTCGATTGAGATCACTTGGTGATTTTTCATATCACGATTTCGACATTCTTGAAGAGAAATTTCTCAACACCTTCAAATCTCAATCTGTGAAACTCCAAAATGGAGTCAGTTCAACTTTTTGGTTTTTCTCACTTCGCAACTTTGGGACTCCTATGAGGAGTCTCGAAACTTGACTTCTCCATCTCCTAGTATCCAAAAATCCGTAATGAAGTTGGATCAGCGGTCCAGAATAAACCTCGATCTGATGGCTAAGGTTATTTAGCGATTTCACATATCGCAAGTTCGGGACTCCTATTGTGAGGGTCCTTGAAATTTCCATCTCTCCTTGAAATTTCCATCTTTTGATATTCGATACTCTGAAATGGAGTCAGATGAACATCACATCGGCCTTTCGCATTTCACGATTTCAGGACTCCTGTAGTGAGAGTCCTTGACATCTCCATCTCTCGATATCTGAAATCCCAGTAGCCAAGACTCTGAAATGGAGTTTGACCAACACTTTGATCTTGCCATTCAATCATCATTGCGCTGCTAGTATTCCTTGCCTACTTGTTTTCCATCAAATGAACAAGCACACCTTTGCACTGTGTTCAACTCTGCGTTAATTCCTCCTGAGATTATTTTGTTCTTATTTTTCCATCGATGCATACTTTGATCTTGCCATCAATGACAAGCATACCTTCCTATAAAAATTCCAACATCCTTTTGATCACAAAAATTTTCCCACCAATATTTGACATGGGGAATGAATTTGAGGAGCGCAAAAGTAATTTTTTCTCTATTCGAAATGTTATGGACAGAAAAATACCCTTCGAGTATATTCAACCACTTGTCTACAGCATCTGTGTCTATATGACCTTCAAATACAGTAATATTGAAGTTTATTTGTACCTTGAAGGGGGCAACTCCTCCGCTCGTAAAATATGTGTCGCATGTTGTTAGTCGCCGAAGGATTTGCACAAAACTATCCATCATCACATTCCTCTGTTGCGTGAGGGATTACTCAAGAAGAATTTTGAAAGTATCTCATGTCCCATCATATTTCTTTTCTCCTACCATGAGAGTTCGCTTGGGCATGCGAGAGATTTGGTCCTCAAGAGAAACAAGATCGAGACAAAATTCTTTGTACTCTGACCTCATTGGGGACATGCATTAAGATGACAAGGAGTAGACTGCTCTGATACCACTGATCTGGATTTTATGAGAAGAAAGAAATGAATACAAATTATTAACAGATGCTTAACATAAAATAACAGAGATACAGTAAAATTGGTTTTCTATTCAACAAGTAAATAAGCTGAAGTTGTAAAATGCAGCGGAAAGCAAGCTTGTTGGAATGGTGGTGGCTTATCTCTGAGAAGAGATGTGATGGTTGCACCCATTTTCAAGAATATGATTACAATGAGGCTCTAAAGTCCTTTTTACAATAAACATGAGCGTTAAAATCTCTAGACATCCAATAACCTAACCCTAGGAGATGAAGCGCCAAAAGTCATGTAGGCCCTGTTTGGGTAAGTCGGTACATCAACATCCTGGGGTCGTAACTTTTTCATACGATCTATGTTTTAGGCATATAGTAGCCCATTGGAAATATCTATCCGAGCAATACAAATTTAAAAAAAAAAAATATGACGATGATTAATAGATTGGTACATACCCAAAAAAACGTCGTTTAGGGCCTCAAAACGGCTTTGTAAGTTCAGGACCCGAAAAACTGCTAAAAATAGAAAATTACCAAAATTGCCAGAAGGTTGTTTTGAGCCAACTGGAAAAGGTGGGTGGCCATCAATATCCACTTGGATCACCCCCTCGGGTAGAAGCTAGAATTGTCACTTACCATTAACAAGAAAATGAAGTCATGTGGTGGGATCAACTTAAGAAAGCCAAGAACCAAGATGAGAAGAGGATCTCATGGAGGTAGTTCAAAGGATATTTCCAAGAGAATTTATTTTCTGAGCATTACTATGAGAGAAATATAAAAGAGTTCTTTGAACTCAAGTTGGGAACCATGACAATGAACGAATATGAGAAGTGACTCTTTGAATTGCTGAAGTATGTTGACTCCATCAAGGATGAGAAAGTCAAAATACAAAGGTTTCTAAGTGGGTTACCCTCATTCTAGAGTGAAAATATTCAACATGATAACCCCAATACCTTGGAATAAACCATACAGAAATCAAGGCACCTTTATGAGAAAATAAAAGGAAGGTCAGCTTTCCAAAAGGCATGGAATGACAAGTTGAAAGGGAAAAATGATCAAACGAAGAAAGGTTTCAAGACACCAAAAGGAATATTGATAAAAATGATTCACAAAGAAATAAACAAGGTCAAGCATCCCAAAATGTGCACAAGACTGCAAAATCATTTGGGAAAAGGCCAAGGCATCAACCTGTAAAATGTTGGGGAT
>JZKD02S1690318.1:12236-26550 GCA_000966675.3 Picea glauca
TTACTGGTAGTGACTCAAAACTTTTAAACCATGTGAAAAACAGCCTTAAGAAGAAATTTGAAATGACAGACTTAGGCTTTTTGCACTATTTCCTTGGCCTCCAAGTTTTGCAAACCAATGAAGGAATTTTTATTTCCTAGTCTAAGTATGTTTGTGACATTCTTCGTCGCTTTCACATGGATGATTGTAAACCAACCCCTTCTCCCTTCCAGTCTGGAGTCAAGCTTTCTTCCACCTGTACTTCTCCTGAAGTTGATGCCACCCTATACCGTCAGTTAGCTGGTAGCCTCTTATACTTAACTCATACCCGTCCTGATCTTTCCTTTGTTGTTGGTCTTGTTGCCCGATATATGCAAAGACCCCATGAAAGCCATTGGAAAGAAGCTAAAAGGATACTTCACTATGTTCGTGGTACAGTTCAGTTCAGGATACATTAAAGTTAAGGGGGGACTCCTTTATTGGTTGGTTTCATGGATTCAGATTGGGCCAACGACCCTGATGATCAGAATTCTACTCCAGGTTATGTTTTCAGCCTTGGTTAAGGACCTGTCACTTGGTCCTGTAAGAAACAATAGGCTATTGCACTTTCTTCAGCAGAAGCAGAGTAATGAGCAGTGGTAAATGCAAGTCAAGAATCCTTGTGGCTTTGACAGATCCTTTCAAAGTTTGGATTCCAGCACTAGCATCTGACTAGCCTTTGGTGTGACAATCAGAGTGCCATCAATCTCACCAAAGACCAAGTTCAACATCAACATAGCAAACACATCGAGATACACATGCACTTTATCAGAAATCTCATTCATGATCAAGTTATTGAAGTGCTCTTTTTCCCTACAGAAGACAAGTTGCAGGCATTTTCACAAAGTTTCTTACAGAAGCAAAGTTTTCCAAACTTCGATCTATGTTAGGAGTTTAGGAAGTTGTCATTAAGGGGGGATAGGCTCTAATTCCTCCTTCCTTCTCCTATTGTGTCACTATTTTAAAACCTTCAATCCTATCCCAAGTTGTTCTTAAGGGGGGATGTTAGGATATTTAGACACTTAGGAGTTAGTAAGATTTACTTGGTCTATTGTGTCGTTAGGTAAAAGTGTGTTTTCTAGTGTGTTTTCTAGTGTGTTTTCTAGTGTGTTTCTTTAGTATGCATTTGTAGTTAGGAAATCCGACAGTCACGATATGTTCCCGACATAGAGTGATCTGACGGTTCATACTCTCCTCAATCTTAATGGCCATTGATATGTGGCTTGACACCCGATTGGTCCATGATCTCTATTTAAAGAGCATGGAGGGGCATTTTCCAATAATCGATTGTGAGAAACTCTCTTGTAAAATCTCTCTGTAATATTTTTCTTTCAATTAATAAACTGCTCCAAGTGGTCGCATTGGTTGGGGTCGTGGATGTTTCCCCATAGGGGTTTTACCACATGAAAACATCAGTGTGTTGATCTTTGATCTGGTTATGTGAGTGGTTATTGAAGGTGTTCGTCCTCTGTTGGAATACCTGTGTTGTCGAACATAGCACCACCTCACAACTTGTATTTATATGTGAGGATGGTGTCTCATTTGAACACACTCATCACACTAGCTCTACAGCTATGAAGAAGTGTGCAACTTTTGGAGGAGAAGTTGTTGCAACTAGGGGTGGCATCAAGGAGGGATCTTGGTACATGTCTTGGTATTCCTTGGTTAAGTGGTGTGCTACTCTTCCTAGTGAAGGAGTAGAGGAGGATATTTTGTTCGGTCTTTGGTCTATCTATATTAAGGAAGTTTTTGCTAGGTTTTCTCCCCCATGAGAGTTTCCCAAGATAATCTGTGTGTCTCTATTTTTTCTGTGATTGCCTCTCTTTCAGTGATATTATTTATGCATCCAATGTGTTGAGTAATTATAATAATAAATAAGAACCATAACTGCTAGTTGTATAAGTAAAACTTCAACACAATATACTCTTTATGAGCTCAACATATCATATGCGGGAATTGAACCCAAATGGGGAGGATAACAATCATTCCTCCCAACCACTTGAGCTAAATCAAATTGAAAATTTGCCTCATTTTGTTGTCTACAAAGGATTAGGATTGTAGTCATAGGAGTGGCAGGGTCTACAAGCCGAACTACCTTCTCTTTGAATTGATCATGAATATTACAATATAATTTATTTTTTATTATTTCTTTAGAAGCTTCTATTGTGTGTTTCCTTTCAAGAATTAAAACATGTATTTATTTGCTTGAAACATCATCCTCTAAATCAAATTATACAAGGTTGAATGCTTTCTTGGTACCCCCTTTATAAAGGAATCATTAATCCCTCTCTTTGCAATGTGTTTAATGTGTTTGGATATGCTACCATTGATTGTATCAATTCAGGCACTCAATTTTTATTGATTGATATATATTGATACTCAATTTTTAACAAAAGATGCAAGTAAGAAGTACTTGGTCAAAGGAAACTTTCAAAGAAACTTTCTAAGTGTGAATATCTTGGGAATGATAACTTGGGCTAAAGCATAAAATTATTCAAGGATGAATCAAAGACAAATTTATTAGTAAAAAGGCAAAGTTTATAGCATACCTCAAGATAAGTGTGAGAAAGGTGTAGTGCCCCTTATCCTCTTTAATCAAACTACAAAAGTTTGAGACAAGGTTTGTGTTCCTTCTCCTCCACACTCAAATGATAGAAGTGAGACAATGGGATAGTGCTTCTTCTTCTCCTTCTTCTCGTCACTATGTTGAGTCCTCCACACATGCCAAGTTTGAAAGAAAACTTGAGATAGCCCCCTCAATTTTTTTATTTGACTCTTTCTTCATCATGCCTAAGATTCTTCGATTAATTTACATAATTTTTCTCCTCCTTCCCAAAATTACTAAGGTGTGAGAACGGTCCAGTGCCCCTTCTCCTCTTCACTCAAACTACAAAAGTTTGAGAAATGGTTTGTGATCCTTCCCCTCCTCGATCAAATGATAGAAGTGTGAGAATGCCTCGGTCCTCCTTCTCCTTCTCCTCATCACTATGTTGAGTCGTCAACACACCCCAAGTTTGAAAGAAAACTTGGGGTACCCCTCAATTTTCATTTTGACTCTTTCATCAGTATGGTTGAGCTTCTTGGATTAAATTAAATTTCACTTGATATTCAAAGTTTTGGTGACTTTACCTTTTTCAAAAATTACTTTTTGTTTTATTAATTGTTTTTTGTTTTATTTTTGGGCTTTCTATGCATTAGCTTCAATTGGTATTCTCTCTAGATCGATAAGTGTCAAAGCTTTCAGGACTTAAAATTTCTTGAAAAAAATTGTTTTGACAAAAAATAAATCCAAATAACTTTATCTTGATCAAAAGGTAAATTGACTTTGCAATGCCTCCTCAAAAATTTAATCCTACAAGTTATGCAGTGCTTTCCTTGAATTTGTTACAATGAAAAGTTTAAAATCTTATCGCATCTAAGTTCCTAACATCACCCCAAGTTCTTTTCATGTGGACATCCATGCACACAGGAATCATGGCACATAAAAGTTTAACAACTATATTCAAGGTTAAACATTTTTATTAGAGGTTGTCTAAACGTTTTATGTTTTAGCATTTTTCACCAAAATTTAGATGTATGGGTGATATCATATATTTCTGTTTTCTACATTACATTTTTAAATATATCAATAGATTCAATTTCCTAAAAAACTAACAGAAAACTATGCTCGAAAAATAACCAAAACATAGAATGTTTAAACCATGCAAAAATTATATTTCAAAAGGTTTTCAACTAGCTGCAAGTTGTGATTCCTAAAGGTTTGAGTTATAAATGTTTGCAGTGAAAATTTTAAGTTTTAAACAATCATCCATATACACTATGAAACCCTCAAAAGTGTCATGATCGCATAAATAGAAAACCTTTGAATTCATCATACAATCACGAGGAAATTTGGAAACTCAAGATGAAATGTTGCGGCAATCTGAAATCTTACAGTTACCTGCCATGGCAATCTTTTAAACTTAAAATTATGTGCTGCAGTGAATTTAAGAACTCAATGCGGTGAGGTTTGAAAACTCCTTAATGGATCTGAGGTTTGAAAACTCCCTAATGGGCTTAGGCTTTAGAAATTCATTGTTTATGCATTACAATGGGTTTTTAAACCTCTTTGCAATGTTACTTTGAAACTCCCTCTTATGTATTTTTATATATTTTTATAAGATTTATAGAAAAAAATATTGATTGAAAAACCCTGGTTTAAAAGTTACAAGTTTTGTTTTTTTGTTGGGAATAATGGATTCGGCATGTTGAAAAATCTCTGGACATTCAGATTATATAGACTTAATCACTCAAATATACATATCTAACAATTTCTTGCTGAATTCCACACAACATTAAACAAAAAATATCCAAAAACTTAATCAAAGTTCAGGTACTATGATGAGTTTGGAAAACTTTAGAGGGCACTTTGCACAAACTTCCACAGCAATAAGTCTTGAGAAAGTGCCCCGAATATTTACTTATAACAAAGGTCAGAAATCTTTTGAGGTGGATTGTTAAAAGTTAATTGGGTTATGTTTAAAATGGTAAATGGCTTTTTTAAGGGCGATAAATATTTGCACCAAATTACTATTTTTTGTTGTTTAAAATCTATTTTTGAATGTAGAAATGGATTCAACATTCTGAAAAACCTCTAAAACACTCGGATTATACAAAAATAATGACTAAATCTTCAAATCTAACAATTTTTTGCCCAATTTTAAACAAATACCCTCAAAAAATATCACTAAAAAATTAGTTTATAAAACATTTAAAAAAAAACTTTTAAAACTTACCCAAATCACACGATCGTCTTTTCCTGAATTGCTACATAGCTTTATAAAGGGCATTGCAACATTAAAAACGTGTTGCAAAGCCTATAAAAATTAAGTTTTTGGAAGGTGTTGCAAGACTATAAGCATCGAGTTCAAGAAAAGCCCCACAAAGCTTTAAAAATCATAAAAGATCACTCCAAGACTATGTAAATCGAGTTTCTCAAAAGTGCCACAAAACCATTTTGGGATCTTATCAAAGATGAAATTGGTTTAATAAAATATGCGAGTAAGAAGCACTTGGTGAAAGGTAACTTTTAAATAAAACTGTGAAGATCTTCAAAAATCTTTTGAGCTGAGGGGAATGATGACTCAAATTAAAGCATAAAATCACTTAAGGATGAATCAAAGTCAATTCTCTTAATCAAAAAGGCAAAGTTTAAGTGTGAAAAAGGTTTAATGCCCCTTCTCTTCTTTACTTAAACTACAAAAGTTTAAGAAAGGGTCTATGCTCCTCCTCACTCAAATGATTATAAAAGTGATTAGTGGGGTTATTTTTCTTTACCATTTACATTCTAGCTTTGAACATGCTAATGTCATTTACATTCTAGTTTTGAACATGCCAATGTCAATGTTGAAGGAGTTCTCAAAGCACACATAGATTTTTGAAGCCATTGAGACTCACAAAACCCATATGAATTCTCCCTCATGTTGTCAAATGTCATTTTCTAGGTATGTATTTCACCTAACTTGGTACAAATTAGATCATTTTGCTTTCATTAGCTAAAATGGATCTACCTCACCTTTTCACCATAGCCCTCTTGCCACTTGGCCACTAAACCCCACAAGATGACAAACAAAAGAATAAAAAATAGGGTTCCTTCCTTTCCACAAGCTCAAATTCTTTGTACAATCGTCGAATGCTAGCAAACACTTGACTTCTTTTACTGGTTAATTAACCACCAAATTTCATGATTGCTAAGGGTAGTGGGAAATTCCCCTTTCCATAGAATGAATTTCTCCATTATCCTCCCCATGTGCCTGAAACACATCCAATAATCAAAGAATCCTTAAACCCTTCAACCATGGCCCAAAACCCTTATGACCCATGAAGAAAATAAAAGTCTCAACCTTGTATGAGGTCACAGGTTCAAATCCAAAGGGGGGTAGGGCATGACGCCTCCATAGACATTACCAATCAAATTGTTGCATGAAGGGGGTCCCTTGTCCTACAAACAAGGGGGTCTCATACACCAATTTGGTGTCTAGCTTGGCCATGACCTTAAAATTATATTATTATTATTATTATTATAAAAAATTGAGATACAAAACAAAACCCTAGCATTCTTTTGAATGAGTTCCATGGGAAAATAAATGGAACATGTGAGGCCTTTATGGATACACATACATGTAGCAATATTCCCTTACATGGAATAAATAGTGAAGGGGATTCCCCAAACATAGGCTCATAATCAATTCCTCATGGAGGGTGAATTTTTCCCCTCTCTTGGCCATTTGATTCCAAAGAAACTCTCCTAGGCACAGAACATTATGAAATATGGTTTTTCCTAAATATAGGATGCACACCTAGTTCCCCTTCTTTCAAATGACCTGCTTTGCAAGTGGGATGCAATCAAAACATCCATAACATGAACATAGATTTCCCTCCACACAAGCATTTTACTTTTTCTTATAGATAACATCACTATTGTATGTTGTTCTTAAAATAGTGAGTTGTAGGATTCAAATATGGCTTCTAAGAAAGTTAGGAAGCAGAAAGAGCCAAAAATCGAGCTAAGCCTAGATCATGAAGAAGTTGAGATGGAAACAGGCTTTGTCATTCCTGGATCCATTTATGCGGACACCAAATGTTGTATGGACCTTGAGATAGTCTTCAAGTGGGGAGAATTGTACTAGATGTCTCTGGAGGATACCTACCTGGAGATTCCAATCCTCCCTAGTGACTCAAATCCAAATAAAGGTGTCTATCAGTCTATCACGCACTTATAGCTCCACAAAATAGCTACTTGACCTATTGTGTTTCCTTCCACAAAAACCATCACCTATCTCATTAGTTGAGAAAACATTGATCACAGGCTAGTACGAGATACCACTAGAAAATGCATCGCTTACTTCCAGACTATAGTTATGTATGTGTGTTACAAGATCCTGCCTACCAAATTTGATTTAGATGATCAGTGAATGAAGCAATTCTCCTTAAATTGCAGATATTTGATGAAGAGTTGGTGGATAACTGGAAAATATTTCAGAGCTAGAAGAATAGGGACATATCCAACCAGTCTACTAAGAACCCCATACAAGATCACAATAAGCCTCCCAAACAAGTTATATGGTGAAGAAGATGCTACCCAATTTAGAGACTCATAGGTGCCCCTAATTTATGTGGTTACCAAGACAGGAATTGTCTTCAACTAGGGAGATATCATGTCTCTTTTGACGGTCTAGGCCATCTCTAACACTAACACAAATCCCTAGGATCCCACCTAGATTTTTACATGTCCTATTACTTGCTATACACCGCTTGTGTTGTCAACTCCTTCATAGGAATGGGATGGAAATGGTAATCTAGTGATCCACCCATTCATATTTATTTTCAGAATATATGGGAGGATAGATATAGAATTCATTGCACTTAGATATGTGACCAATTTGTAACTCCCTTATATAGCATGTTATTATGTGTGTTAGCAACATGTATTTCAAAGATAGAAATGCAAGTTGTTGGAGAGGTGGGTGACTAGTATGTCACTAAGAAGGGAACACACATTATATTTTTAGAGATATTGAGGCTCCTCACTTACTTCCCAAATTTATTCAACAAATTATCCCTCCATGAGATAGTGTATCAGCCTTTAGTACATGGAGAGGAGTTATTCTTGCGTAAGACAAGAAACTCATTATCCATATCTCCCCTTTTATGTGGGATCCTATATCTTCAAGAAAATCAAAGAGGTAGAGGCAGAAGAAGAAACCATGGATACCTTTCTTTTTGGGGGAGGAGAGATTACAATGACATGACCCGCTAGATGTCATCAACCAACACTCCAAGGAATGCAAGTATATGTGGCCATATAAAAATGAAGTGTGGAAGGAAGAGGATCTTTATAGAAGAGTTGTTTCATTAGATAAAGTTGTATTCGAAATGGGAAGTGGCTCCAAGGTAAAGAAATAATGAGCATAAATGGAGTTCGTAGATAAAGAAATGATGGAAAAGGAAGTAGCCTTAGAAAAAGAAGGGCTCGAAAAAGAAATTGAAGAACTAAGGCTTCAACAAGTAGAGGAGGAGAAAAAAAAGAAATGAATTGAGGCTCTAAGGCTCCAACAAGTGGAAGAGAAGAAAAGGTAAGAAAGAAAGAAGAAGAGGAAAGATTAATAAAAGAGAAGGAAGAAAGATTGATAAAACAAGAAGAGAGGTTAAGAGAAGAATAAGAAGACAAGAAAAGGGAGCAAGAGGCACAAAAAATAGATCCCATGGATACCGGTCTTTCTGAAACCTCATTTAGCACACTAGGAATTGCAATGAATGGAGGCTACTTCCCACTAGGAGAACTTGGATTGGGTGCATTCACCCTGTTAATCTCTAATTTTGTCTTGGTTTAGTGAGAGAACCTTATTCTAAACCCTTCTTACCTACACTTCAATTTCTATTTCCAGTTGATTTCGTTCTTTGTTTTTAGTGTCTTATGGTTTACATTTCAGTTTTTGAATAGTTTATTCAAGTTTGAAATTGAAAGACATGGTTTTTAAACAAGGTGTCACCTGATATGCATGTTTGAACTTCATAAATTCAAATTTTGCTAAGTCATTAATAGCGCTACGGGAATAAGGCTGTTCCCGTAGCGCCAAAATAATCATGCCTTGATACGGGTCTGCCATCCAGATTTCATTATGATGACACGAATTGTGGATTGAGAGTTCGCATGCATCCACAAAATCTTGAAATCATTTACCGATTCAAATTGTTTCATAACCCGATTGATGTGTACCCACACAGGACTCATTTTAAATCACCCAATTCTCAATGATCGTTATATTCTACCTGTTTGATTTTGCTAAATTTAGGCACAGGTATTCTCTCAAAGGAATGGAATACACTAACACATTGCAGGTGGCAAATTTGAAACCCGAGGGCGCTAGTTACAGAATTTTGTTTTGATGGCGCCAAAGAGGAGCGGACAGGTAGTCCAAATTGGAACAGGGGAGTACCTTGTAGCTGGATTCGACCCGAATGGCACACTACTCTGATCACAGGAACAAGGCATTATACCTGATGAGATGTAGTTGGCAATACGGTTGAACATATTAGGCCTTTACCCTGGTATCCAGCAAAGCTTTCTTGGCACTTGAATTTCTCTCGCATGCAACTAAGGAAAAACCAAATGCTTGAAAGGATTCATGAATTCTTAAAGTAAGAAAATGAGATTGGGAACATAAATCAACAGGAGGTTGTGAGCATGGTGCCACCCCTTTTCTTGGATGTACAGTCACACCACTATATTCTTGATATATGTGCAGCAACTGGGTCAAAAACATTTCAACTTCTAGAGATGATTCACAAATCAGCTAAGCTTGTGTTTCTACCCAAGGAAATGGTCATAGCAAATGATGTTGATGTTTAACGGTGTAATCTTCTCATTCATCAGACGAAGAGGATGTGTAGTGCTAACTTGCTGGTAACCAATCATGAAGCACAAAACTTTCCAAGTTGTCGTTGCAAAAATAATGGCATGCTGACACAAACAACAAATGAGACAGAGGATAAAGGTAGTGGAAGACTTGAGATGAATGAAGACACCCATGCAGAAAGTATAACAGAGTTTCTTTTTGATCGCATATTATGTGATGTACCTTGCAATGGGGATGGAGCAATTCCTAAGGCACCTGATATCTGGAAAAAATGGAATGTTGGACTTGGCAATAAGGTACATCGCCTTCAAGTTCAAATTTCCATGAGAGGTGTTGCATCACGTAAATTTGGAGGGAAACTAGTTTACTCTACTTGCTCAATGAATCTAGTTGAAGATGATGTTGTTGTTGGAGAGGTGCTTAGGCAAAGTGGGGGATCAATAGAGCTTCTAGATGTGTCTGTTGAGTTTCCTGAGTCTAAACATTGCCCCAGCCTCAAGAGTTGGAAGGTTCATGATAAATGCAAGTGGCTTACATCTCACAAACAGGTTGATAAACACCGGAAGACTAAAATAGTGCCTAGTATGTTTCCTTGTGGTAAATCCTGGAAGGATAACAGTATGTCTGATGCTACACAAGATTGCAAGAAAACAGAGATTGAAATGGAACCAAAAGTAACTAATGGTTCAAATAAAAACATGGAAGAAAAATTTGTCAACAATGATATGCCTTGTGAAGGTTCAAAGGCTCATGGATACACAAGGAAACATAGAAATGATGGAAACGCTATTTCAGAATTGGCAGAAGTACCATTAGATGCAAAGAATCATTAAAAGAAGAACCAGAAAAGCTACAGGAAATTCTCTATTATTTTTACTTGTTTTAGTCTTTTTCTTCAAGAGGGGTTGCAGAACAGCTGGAGATGAATTTGTTGAAACCAAAAGAGGTTTTTTTGGGAACATGCCCCTTCACAAAATCTCTCTCAGTTTTTACATAGCTATCACCATTTAAGATATTCAAATTGATCTTTGAAGGCTAATTTTCTGATAAGCTACAGGAAATACTCTGTTATTTTTTCCTGTTTTAGTCTTTATCTTCAAAATATGTTACAGAACATATGTACAGGAATTTGATGAAACAAAAAGAGGTTTTTGTTGGGAACATTCCCCTTCACAAAAACCTCTCTAAGATTTTACACATCTATCACCATTTAATAGATTTGAATTGATCTGAGGGATAATTCTCTTATAAGCTACAAGAAATACTCTGTTATTTTTTCCTATTTCAGTCTTCTTCTTCAAGAGAGATTGAAAAACAGCTGGAGATGAATTTGATGAAACCAAAAGATTTTTTTGTTGGGAACATGCCCCTTCACAAAAACCTCTCTCAGTTTTTACACAGCTATCACCATTTAAGAGATTTGAATTGATTGTTGGACCCTATTTTTCAAGAATTTACCAGATTTGTTTTCCTGAAAAATCTCATGGACAGCAGTTGACAAGCCACCTCATCAATTCAAATTGGAGATTAGATTGGATCCTCTCCTTGATTATTTGAAACAAGAAACTAAACATAGATGAGGAGGTTTTCAGATCCATTTCTTTTGGATCTTGATTATTATGTATTGTTTCTATATAAACTCTGTAGAATGAGAGGAAGTGGTCGAAAAATTGGAGACCCAAGGGACCTTTTTGTGAAGCACATTGTAAAGGAATTATGTTCAATTTGACACTTAATAGAAAATGCATATGAATGGTTAGAACCTCTTTTTCTACTCTGTTATTTCTTTATCCATTCTTGAATTCATATTCAGATTACAATGCTTTTGATTCTTGACTGTTAATTTATATAGTGAAAATTTTACTGTAAAGATTATTTTTCAAGTTTGATATCAAGCTAAACATCTTGTTTCTTTATGATATTTTGAGGCAAGAATTCTCGTGAAGTTGACAAATTGAAGGCTTCACCTTCCTTTTTCTTAATTGGTTTAATCCATCTTTGTGTTTACCTATTATTCAGTCAATGGGATATACTATGTTTTAATCTTGTTTTTCATATTGTGTTGTTACCTTGAAACCAGTTTCAAACCACCTTACTCAATAAACACAATCATAAAACCTTCAAAATGATTTTGCAATAAATCAATGATGCCCTATATTTCCCTTAGCAATCGAGTGCTACTTTAGGGACTAACACACCCCTTCCAAATCAAATAAGGTGGCATTTCTTGATCCCTTTGTTTTTGAAAAAGTAAGAGGGAATATTGTAAAACAATCTCACAAGAAGTTGAAGTTACTAGAAATACCAACACTCATTGCAATTATTGAAACCCTTCTTATGGACAATGCCATGGAAGACCTGTAACGTACCCAGCCACCCTTGGTCACGCACGGTACCTCAAGAACTCTATTTGAAATTGAAACTTGAATTATGGTGCCCTTTAATTATTAAAGAAGCATGGAAGAAACATGATAGCAACACATGCAACAATTAATATTTATGCTACAGTATAAAGAATATTTAAACATGCCAAGCATAAAAATAACCATCAAGCATGCATGTTATAAAATATGAATCTCTGAGACAATAATTCATACACAGCAGAAATAAATATACAGCAGAGAAACACATGACAGAGAGCACTTATCTTAAGAAAAATGGTTCACCAACTGGTTGAAGACCAAGGACGTTCCACCCAACCGTAGACATTGTTGTTCCAAGTCTCAATAGAAATTTCACCCCTGAGCCAAGGATATGAATCCACAAGGACGGTTCTAGGGTGTCACTCGGTTTCCCCAAACCAGTCAGCACTCAAGTTCTCACAGTGATCAGAATCTGGACCAGGGGTCTAAAAAATGCTCAATTTTCAAAGTGCTCGGAATGCAACGAAAACGGTACCATTGCGTCCGTCTCGTTCTCCTGATTCCGGCGGTATATTTACTTTCACAAACGGAGTCCGTATGGAGAAGTTATCGAGGTCTGTTCGTCGAGCCAAACAGGCAAAATTTTGATGCTGACTGGGCAGGCCGTACAGCTGACGTGGCAGGCCGTACTACTGACGTGGAGGTCCGTATGGTGACACGTGTTCGCCCGTACAGGACACGTGGCAGCTCCTGGGTGTGACACGTGTCACGCATTTTTGGATGTTTTGGCATACGGTTTGGCCAATCCGGAGGTGACACGTGTCACCACTGGATGGGTGACACGTGGCACCCGAGTGACGTCAGCTCTCCGCGTGGCAGATTATGTGGCGGTTTATGATTGGTGGAAGCTGGACGAATCACATTTGGACACGTGGCATATGTGTGGATGAATAATAGGGTGCCACGTGGCCCACTCAGGGGCTGCCACGTGGCACCCCTATTTTAACTATTTGGGTCGTTTTATAAAAATTTGTGGAGGTCACGGTGTTCGACCCCCGGACCTCCTCACCATACAAGCGCCTTAACATAGTTCCTCTAACCACTAGCCCGCTCTTTAATACTTGAAAGCTATACGCACTTGTTTATATTTGATTTAAACAATCGGTAGTGGTGGCGGGGGGTCGGACCAGGGCTAAGCCCCGGCCCGAGGTTCTATTACCCATTTATATGACCGGTACCTATTTTCAACAGCGCGGGAGTTACCATGGTTTACCACGCGGCTTTATATATAAACACGGATTTTTATATTGGCGCGATTATATATATTACATTGTGCAATGTATGACATTGCATTTTTATATGTGTATCACATATATTGCCAAGTAAAAAAATGCGCGATGGTGTTATTTTAATCACACCACATTATATGCCACGGTTATCTTAACCGTTAACTTGACCCAAMCTTTTTGGTTTAAAATGGCGCGTTTTCGTGGCGGAGTCCGCCTTTTATGGCATTTTTKCTATTTTTAGCTAGCTTAACTCCAGCTATTCCGGATTTAGTGGAGCCTTTGGGGAAAAAGAGAAGGGAGTTAGTTTTGGCCATATCTTGGGCTAGGAAAAACCTTTCTGGACGTTTTTTTGGTCGATTTTGGGTCTCTTCGACCTTCTGGAGCCATTGGAGCAGGTTTCAGAGCCATTCGAGTCCATTTGCAGGTGATTTTGCTTCAGGGAAGATTTCAGGGGCCACCAGGGCCATTTCAGTGCTGGAGCTGTTGGAGGCTAGGTGCATCCATTTTTGGTGATTCAAAAGCTTAGGTTGGCTATTTTAGACCTTTTGAATCTGATGGCTGAGGTTTCAAAACCATTGGAGGTCATATTCACCACGAAATTCTCCATTCAAGATTAAAGGGCCACTAGGGCCATTTGGGGAAAGTACTGTATAAGGTACATTTTCACTGCTTAGTGATTGGGAAAGAGCATGTTCAGATAATTCCTATCTTCTGATTCTGTATTTACAGTCAGTTCTGTATTTTGAGACATTTATATTCATGTATTAGCATTTGGAGCATTTTTAATACAAGAGGACAAGCCTAGTTTGTGAGGTTTGGTCCAGCAGATGTAGCCTGAAGTGGGTGAACTGCTTTATCATCTTGGTTGCTGTGATTTGGATGTGTTATTTTCTGCATTATATACTGTTGTGTTTTGGTTTATAAAACATATTTAATCATGTCAAAGAACCCTTCCTCACACATGAACTTTGCAAAGAACAACCAAGAACTTAATACATAAACCTATTGCACATTTTAAACACATGAAGCAAGTATATGGGAAAGACTTATAAGTTATTACTTATTATTTCTTTAGGCAGAGCCTGTAAAGGGCCAGGTAGCCTCTAGAACTCATCCTCTCTTTAGAGGTGGCATGTCCGGTAAATGCTCCTACAGTCTATCTCTGTATAAGAAATAGTAAGTTCCCACATTTTCAGAGGTCACATTGGAGAGTATAACTCACATTTTAAATTATGGAAAATGGATA
>JZKD02S1690318.1:38972-50698 GCA_000966675.3 Picea glauca
AATCATGTCAAAGAACCCTTCCTCACACATGAACTTTGCAAAGAACAACCAAGAACTTAATACATAAACCTATTGCACATTTTAAACACATGAAGCAAGTATATGGGAAAGACTTATAAGTTATTACTTATTATTTCTTTAGGCAGAGCCTGTAAAGGGCCAGGTAGCCTCTAGAACTCATCCTCTCTTTAGAGGTGGCATGTCCGGTAAATGCTCCTACAGTCTATCTCTGTATAAGAAATAGTAAGTTCCCACATTTTCAGAGGTCACATTGGAGAGTATAACTCACATTTTAAATTATGGAAAATGGATACCTTGCACCCTTAAACAAGTACATTCCATTTTCAGATCACACAGCTTCCTCCACACACATCAATCCAAAGTACAACACCAGCTCTCTTCTCTCCATCCTGCACAACCCAAGAGAATGGACCCCCTTCTCTACCACATAATCCCTCAGGCTATCCACCTCCTTCCAGGGCTCCATTCAATCTAGTCAAGAATATCCATGTTGAGACTCTCATGACTCACAACTATGAATAAAATTTAGTACATGTCAATACCTCTCAAGCATGCATGCATTAATTCATGGCTAGAACACACTAGTCACTACTACAACCATCCTCCTCAATAAGTAGCCCCCATGGTCCCATTCCAACAACAAGAATGAATGAGTGAAAAGGTGAACAAAATGGAGAGTGTGAACCAAATAATAATGAATGAACAGGGTGAGTAAAGAAGAACCCCCAAAACATCCCACGAGATCGGTTTAAATATTTACTTGCAATCAACAACCACGTGGCCTTCCCTAAGAAGCTCATGTAACCACTTCTCTCCTTTAAAACAATTATGGGTAGATAAAATATAATAAAATGACTTAGCCCCTTAATCCCCCTCTCTCGTGGAATCTTAGCCCCCTATAACTCTTGTCCTTGTCTGTCTTGCAGCCAGCGATGTATTTTTTTATTAATAATGATCATAGCATTACATTTCCTAGTCATGTTGGCCTCTTTAATTGTTTGGGCACTCTAGACTTTCCTCAAATAAAAAAAATACATTATTTCATATGGGGACTCAAAACCGGGGTATTAAAAGAGCCCATCATTATAGCCTCAACAAGAGTTGCATTTTCACAAGATTTTGAATTGAACGTGAGAAACATGGCTTAAGAAATTGAATATTATAAGTTAAGAATATAGGAACTTGATTACGAGGTAACTTGCTACAAAGGCGACGAGGCTAGTCCTGCAAAATTCAGAGCCTATGCCTTTGAGTTACAGGATGAGCTCAAAATGACCCAAAGGAAAATGTACACAAGCCTCAAGGAATTCTAATACTTTTCCATGCAATTCTTTGCATCACTAGACAAGGTCAAGGATAAAATGGTATTGGGGTCCTACTCACAATGGATGAGCTAAAGAAATGGCAGGAAAAAGACTAGAATGCACCTGAAGATCCACCAAATATGACCAAAAAGGAAAACTCAGTGAACTATGAAGCCTTGTTGAGTTTCCAAATATCTAACACAACACTTGAAAAAGACATTTCCACATCAATCAGCAATTGCAAGCATCTATACACTATTGCTGGAAATGTTATTGAGCGATGTCATTTTCCATAGCTTAGGTATATGGGTGCATATATGTCCATGGATGAAATTTTGATATAATCATAGGATCATATCAACAACAAAGGACTTTTTATTGGGATGATTCCCAAAATCACCAAGGATATTGTAATGTCTCCTAACTCCATAAAAAAAATATTTTTTTTAACCAAGAAAAACAAATATAAACAAATAAATACTGGCATGCTCATATAGTTTCTAGCAGTATTGTTTTAATGTTATTATTGATCTTGTACTCATGATATCTAATTCCAGAGTTTTATTTTACTCATTATGAATTGACATGCCTTCACCATGACAAGTTGAAGACTCATTTACTATCTTCGTGTTCGCATCAAATCTATTGATCACCAACATCAGGTATTTTTAGTCTTTCACTAGTAGTGTATTTGTTTTTCCCAAATGTCCAAATAACACCTTTTAATATCTTACTATAATTGTATAGGTTAAAAATAAATCCATTACTTCCATATTCTCATAAGTGATCCTCACTTATATATTGTATATTTAGAATCATATATATATAGTAATTGTTCCCTTACCAATTCATCTTATCCACTAACATTTCCTCCTTTAACCTATAGATCACATTATATAGTAATACAGGGGGAGGTAATTAAACAAAATATGTATTTTATCCATTGAATTTTCACAGAGATATAGTATGTATTACATGATTCCTATGGCGTCATCTTTACTTCCAATCCAGGTCATTAAGTTTAGTTGGTTTTCTTATGGATTTACTGGCATATTCTTCTTATTAGACTCTATATTTACGCTGAAAGGCATACACCTATTGACAATGGGCACAATTAATTATCTTTTAATCTTAAATTCTAATCTGATGGCTAAGCATTGAAGATGTTGGCATATTCTTAGTCGTCCTCCAAAATCAATGTGTCAGATTTATTGTTCATAAATTCCTTGCACTTTTGAAGGCATCCATTAACATGTTTACTTTTTTACATTTACCTAATCATGTTATAAATTTACTGTAAAAATACATAATTGTCATGTTCAAATGATTAAGGAGAATTAAAATATATGCAGGTCATGTTTATATCATTAAATAACACTCTGCACACGTTTCATTTTGGTGGCACTCTTTCATTTTTTATATTTGAAAGGTTGTTTGATGCCACAACCTGCACGAACGTTTAATATTCACCTTTCACCTGAGATCTCACCCATCTTGGTTGTTTGTGCTGCATAAATCGGAGTTGTTTTGTATTCATTCAACAGCTCTCTTGGTTGATTTTTATTAGTAGGGCGAGCCCTCTGTATCAATTAGATTTTTTTTTTAATTTAACTCAAAAATTTTACTAGGCTGAAGAGTTTTTACTGTGTGGGGGAGTGTTATCAGTGGCCGATAGCTTTCAATGTTCTCCAGCCGTGAGTCGGTTGTGCTAGTTTTATCTCAATGAATACAAGAAAACGCTTCCATAACTATTCAAATTTCCTTTTATGGAATATGTTTTTGGGTCAAAAGATTTTAAATTTGTTTATATGGGAAGCCATTACTTTTTTAGAAAAACATTTTTTTATATAAGGGTTTTACCGGGTGTCTATAATAAGTTCTAGGATTAGTTTCTCTTCAGAAATTATGAGATTCTTGTCTACTTAGATGTTTGGAAAGAAATTGTTTTCTTCCTCTGCATAATACTTATTTATGTATATAAAAAAAAAATCTGGAAAAAGATTTCCTTGCCCACTTAGGGTTTGGTAGCCTTGTACCATAAATACAAAATTTGTTTCTTCTATCCTTTTATATTACATGTAGAAAGAATTTTTATATAACAATAGTATAAGATTTACTTCATCATTGCATATTCTAATTATAGTATCTTGAACATACAAGATTTAGTTAATGTTAAAGAATATATCTAACTCTAGTATTGAGTAATATATACAAAGAATATCTAGCGCTGCTTTGAAATACATAAGTGGAATCTATAACTCTTTCAGAAAAGTTTAACTATTACTTCTACAAATATAAATGTACCATATTTTCGTTTTCTACATTTGAAATGTATTTAATTGATAAACCAAAGAATGGTTGCTAGATAATATGGTGTATATCTCTGAATATCTTAAACTGTGTTGTTTCTATTTCAAATGAAATCTTTTATTTATTTATTCATATGTATTGTAAACAACATCACAATAAACTTTTACTATTTATTAAGAAGTAGGAATTTGCTTCTTTATTTTCTGTAGTAACATTTTCCATTACTAAAACTAGAAATAAAATATAGATAAAGATACATATCTGAACCGGGAAGAATATTAGAGACAAACTGAGGAGAGAGTCTAGTGTTGGGTTGTTATATTCTTTGCAGTGAAATTCCAGTTGAGGTGAATCGACTGACGGTCGAAGTCGAGATGAATCGAATGACGGTTGAAGTCGAGGTGGATTAACAATAGGTCAAAGTCAAGGTAGATCGACAGCAAGTCGAAGGTCGAGGGAGTCAAACAGTAAAGTTGAAGTTGAAGATATCGATAGAAAGTCAATTGATAAGAGGTCGAAGTGTGAGCATGAGACGACTGAATAGAGACCGAATGAAGTTCAACTGGTAAACTCGACTTGAAGTCGACTGTAACATAATCCTTGGATTTGCGAGATTTGTAGCCAATCATATACATGGATCTGTAACCATTTTTGGGCACTAATCTTTAGGTTTTTCCTGTTGTAAAGCCTATAAAGAGGTGTGTTGTAAGGCCGTAAAGACTATTTTTGTAAGGTAATGTTGTAATGCACTTATGCAGGTTAATACATGTGTAATCGTAGATTTTTGGTCATGTATATGTAAGCCAGATTGGCTGCAAGGTTGTTATTTCCTGTGCAAGAGGGTATGATGTTGATTGTGTCTTAGGTGTGGACCAAGGTTAGACATGTAACCTTTTATTCTCAATGAATAAGACAACAAGAGAGAAGAACGCTCAAAGGAATGTTAGTTTTCCATGTTAAGGGTTTCCAGGGTAAAATATCGTTGTACTGTGTGATTGTTTTTTTTCATTTGCATTCTTGATTAAATTATTATTATCTTCTGCTAGGATTAGTGTGGAAGTGTCCTGCATTTCCTTATATTTGGTATCATAGCTTAGGTATTCCCTAACAAGCGAGTTATCAGAGAGGTGTAATGTTTTGGCGAGTATGTCAGATATTGATTTTCCAATCTTGAATCAGAGAACTAAACCTTGGGTAAAGTAAGAGTCGTAAGTCATAAATTATTTTAAAGATCATGGTAAAGAATGGGGAGAAATTATAGTTTAGAGATAGAAAGATTCAATGGCCAAAATTTTGAGCTTTGGAAGCTTAAAATGGAATATCTTCTTGTAGATTGAGAACAATGGATGGTGGTTTGTCCAGGTACCCAATCGACAAGCATGTCGACGGAAGAATGGGAGAAACTCAAAATAAAATAAAGAAGTATGATAGAGCTTTGTCTTGCATATTTGGTGTTGATGAATATCTCAAGTGAGGATTAGGCCAAGAAACTGTGGGACAAGATGGGAAGCTTATAACAGTTGAAATATATGGTAAATAAGTTGTTTCTCATAAAGAAAGTGTATCTTTTGAGGTTGAGTGATGGCAGTTTGGTGACTGAGCATTTAAATTTGTTTAATATTGTGTTAATCCAGTTATCATATGTGGATATAAAGATCACGGATGAGGAGAAGTGTATCAGCCTATTATGTTATTTTCCAAACTTTTGGGATAGCTTAGTCTTGGTTATTGGGAGTAATACAACCACACTAGTGCTAGAGGACATGGTTGCTTCTCTCTTGTCAGAAGAAATGAGAAGAAAGAACATGGAAGGATCAACCAAATATGCTCTGGTAGTGAGAGTTCAACCGGTAGACAAAGATAAAGGCAGATTCTCTGGTAGAAAGTTCAAGTCGAAGGGTAGATCTAAATCCATGGCTCAGTCGATGAGAAGATGTTGGAAATGTGGTAAAGTTAGGAATTATAAAAAGGATTTTAAGTCTAAGGCAACATAAGTCAATGCTAGATCTGACGAGAAGCAATCGAATGAGAGAAAGACAACCTTGGAGAAGGGAGGTAATGTGTATCTGGCATTGACCAATACACAGTCGGATCAATATGTTTGGTTGATCGAATTAAGAGCATATTATCGTATGACACCACATAAAGAATGGTTCTGCGAATATGAACAATATGATGGGGTTGATGTGTTCTTAGGGGATGACTCAACAACCAAAATTGTGGGATGGGGAAGACTATGACTGACACTACAGTATGGGAGGAAAAGAACCCTTCCAATTGTGCTACGCATTATGGTTTTGGAAATAAACCTGATATATGTCGGAAAGATGAGTGATGTAGGTGTGCATACTCTGTTTCAGAAGGATTCATGTAATATGGTCAGAGGTGTGATGGTCTTAGTGAAATGATTTTGGATTGGTACCCTATACAAGTTGTTAGGGAATGTCAACTCGACTAGATGCAACATAATCGTTTCTCCTGAAATCAACTCGATTGTGACTCAACTCGACTTGATGTCAACACAACTCAACTCAACTCGATCCAAGTCGATTCAAACTGACTCGACAATGTTGAATTTTCACTATGTTATGCTCAAGCATGAGGTTTATTTCAATTTTATCATTTACTTGAACCATAGACAAATGCAGCTACATCATTCACAATTTCTGCAATAACCAAGATCACAAGAAGAAATACCATGCACAAGAACACAAGAAATTTCCTAGGAAACCCTTCTCAACAAGGGAATAAAACTCAACAATCATTTGCTATATTCTCAAGAGAAATACCTCCCACACCATAGACCTAGCACACAAAAGGGTGCTCTCCAAAACCAAGAAGCTAGCACCCAAGAGAGGTGCGAACTTCAGCCCTAGAATAAGTATTTGCTAAAATTTCCAAAATCACATGTGTGTTGCATTTTTCCTCAATGGGGAAATCACCTTTATTTATACTAGACTGGACACATCAAAAGTGGTTTCTATTGGCACAACAGGGCCGACCTCGATAACTCAAAATATAATTAATAGTTACAATATTAATTATCTTTTACATTAATTATATTTCACTTTATGGTGGGTCCGACCTGTACCCTTTACATCAAAATTAGGGTTACAAGTAAATATTACTCTTAGACAATATAGAAATCAATATTACACACCCACTAGGGGCATTCCCACATGTGCTCAGCC
Source organism: Picea glauca (assembly GCA_000966675.3). NCBI lineage: Eukaryota > Viridiplantae > Streptophyta > Pinopsida > Pinales > Pinaceae > Picea > Picea glauca. The sequence continues at coordinate 45,799 of JZKD02S1690318.1, forward strand.
ACGGGGACGTCCTACTCAACAAACCTCTATCTCATTGAGTCTCACAGGAGAATCATCTGGAGTACCACATCATCTCAACTCTCTACACAGAGGAGATCGATACACCCATCACATGGGCACATTCACCCCTCACATGGGTACACATCATTTCATCTCAAACGACACACCCATCTCATGGGCATTCTCACCCCAAATAGGGGCACACACATTGACACACCTATCTCATGGGCATATTTACCCCACATAGGGGAACACAATGTTCCATCGCAGTCTCAGAGAGGAACGAAACACCCATCTCATGGGCACACCCAACTCATGGGCTCTCTCACGATCTGAATCACTTATTCTGTGTCCTGAAGGATGTCTCATGAAGCTGTAATCATCAACACTCCCTCTCATCTAGGGAGGCATTCTTCACCAGGCCAAGTCTCTCACGGAAGTATTCGAACTTCGTCTTGGCAAGCGGTTTGGTGAAGATATATGCAATATGCTCATGTGTAGGAAGGTATTGCATGTGTACTACTTTCCTCTACACCATGTCTCTGATATAATGATATTTTATCTCATTGTGTTTCAATCTATTGTGAAACACAAGGTTCTAAGAGAGATTCACCCAGCTCTGGTTATCATAATGAATAATGGTATGATCCATCTCATGATCAAATAAATCTGTCAGGTGCTTGCGAAGCCCCAGATCTTCACAGACTGTCACACTCAATGTTATATACTCTGCTTCTGTGATACTCAAGACCACAGAGATTTGTTTTCTGTTGAATCAGGAAACCATGGCAGACCCCAAGGTAAAATAATAACCGGATGTGCTCTTCCAGTCCACTGCGCTCCCGACCCAATCTGCATCGGCATATCCCTACAAACTTGAGTCTACAGTAGAGGCATATCTCATGCCATATCCAAATGTGCCTTGTAGATATCTCAATACATTCTTCGTTGATATCCAATGAGTCTGTCTCAGTTGACTCATGAACTTACTAGGTACATTTATTGCATAGCATATATCAGGTCTGGTGTTAACCAGATACATCAATGATCCAATCAGTTATCAGTATAAATGTGAATCAATCTCGCCTGAAACAGTATAAGAATCATTCATTTTTTTCAAATCCATCACCATCGATGTAGGCATGGATTTGTACTTTGTCATATCAAACTTCTTCAATATATCCATTGTATATTTTCCTTGAATTGGGAAAATCTCATCAGTCCAATGTCATACTTCGAGTCCCAAGAAGTAGTGCATCATACCCAGATCCTTCATCTCAAATTCAGAAGTCAATGCTTTCTTGCATTCAGCAATAAGTCTTTATGAACCGGTGAGGAATAAGCCATCCACATACAGGAACAATATTAGGCACTCATTACTAACAATATGATAATATAGGTTTGGATTAGCAGCACTCTTGTTGAAGCCCAAACCCATCAAGAATCCATCCATTTTATCATGCCAATCACAAGGTGCTTGCTTTAGTCCATACATGGCTTTCTTCAACCTACACACATGATATTTATCATCGTGTATTATGAATCCATATGGTTACTCGATATAAACTTCTTCCTCAATATTACCATTGAGAAAGGTTGTCTTTACATCCATCTGATGTATTTTCCAACCCATGGATGCAATTAGTGCAATGATAGTACGGATGGAACTGTATCAGGATACTAGAGAAAATGTCTCACCATAGTCAACTCCCTCTACTTGTGAGAATCCTCTGACTACAAATATCACTTTGTATTTCTCGACACTTCCATCGGATGCATGTTTGATCTTATAGATCCACTTGGAAGTCACTACAGACTTCCCTTCTGGTCTCGAAACAATATATCATACATCATTCTTCAAGATGGATTGATATTATTTTGTCATGGCATCTTTCCATACCTGCTCACCTGTCGCTTCTCCATGACAAGAAGACTCAGAATCAATGATGTGGCTCATGGCTGAAATTAGCTCGAAAATCTCTTTGGTCTCTTGCTCTCTTGGGATGTGTCTTGAGGGGTTTCATGTCCCTCTGCCTCCTGTAGAGTTTGTCGAGCCCAGGCAGGTATTTTATGCCCTACTGCAATATCTCTGGGGATATCAACTGAATCAACTGGAACAATTGGATCAAATGGAATAATGGTTTTCTCCCTATGAACTGTTGAAGGGGGAGAAGGTACTATATCACTGTCAATCTCCATATGAGATTCTCTGGATCTTTAAAAAGATATCTCTTCTTCAAAGATAACATCTCTGCTTACATCAATTTGTCTATGACTAGGGATGTAGATCTGATATGCCTTCGAATATTCAATGTATCCCACAAATGTACCCTTTCTCCCTGAAGGGTCTAGCTTGGATCTCTTCTCTTTGGGTACATGAAAATATACTAGGCACCCAAATATCCTGAAGTGTCCAATCTTAGGATTCACTCCGATGAAGGCTTCTTCAAGAGTTATGTTCTTCAAAATATAGTGAGGACTCATGTTCTGAACATATATTGTTGGCATGAATGCTTCTACCCATAGAGTCATAGGTAGACTCTGATCATGTATCATTTCTTTGGTTGCCTCGATGATGGTTATGTTCTTCTTCTCTACAACCCCATTTTGTTGAGGGTTGTAAGGAACTGTGTACTCCCTCTTGATCCCTGCTTCAATATAGAAATTTTTGAAATCCTTGGAGGTGTATTCTCCTCCATTATCTGATCTTAGTACCTTGATCTTTCTTATGGTTGGGTTCTCAACGTGAGATTTAAATTCTTGAAATCTTGCAAGGACTCCATCCTTGGTCTTCAAGAATTAAATCTGAGTTTTCCGAGAGTGATCATCTATGAAGAGTACATAGTACAAATATCCATTGAGGGAGGCAACGGTCATTGGCCCACACACATCTGAATGTATCAAGTCCAATATTTCCTTGGATCTATTTTCACTGCTCAAGAAGGACCCTTTGACATTCTTTCCAAGGGAACAACCTCTAAAAACACCTTTATGATGAATCTGTATCTCTAGAAGGCATGTTACCATTTTCCCTAGAGCTGGAATGGATCTATAATGAATGTGAGAAAATCTCCTATGACATAGCTCACTCAAGTTGATAGTATCATGTAACAGGGCCTAGACTAGTCTGATGGTCAACCTGTATAATATTCTTTCTCGAACATCAATTACTCTGGCATAATTTATATGTGATTCCTTGTGCCATGTAAGAAATTTTCCTTCAGAAAAGGTAACCTTGTAGCCTTTGTCTTCTAAGGAAAAAATGGAGATAAGGTTCCTCTTGATCCCAGGTACATGTAGTACTTCACTTAACTGAAGATGAATGTCATAATCTAGTTGGAAGGTAGAATTACCAACCCCTTTCACATTATATCTGGCATTGTCTCCAAGGACAACATGTAGATTGGTCTCTTTCTCAACAAGATTAGTCAGGTGATCTCTAAATCTGGTCATGTGCTTGGAAGCACCACTGTCAATTAACCAAGTATCATTATTAGTAGGAACCATACTTGAGAGTGATGAAATGAATAAGAAGGCTTATTCTTTGATGTCTTCATCTCTCTGAAGTCTTGGCTTCCAGGAATTGTATTTTCTTGATCCATCAAGTTTTTCTTCCATCATAGTTATGTTCATCATATTTTTAGATTTTTCACAAACCCTTGCCAACTGGGATAGAAAACCTAACGGCTAGGCTAGGCTAGAAACCTTAGGTTTTGTTGGGGTTATGACTTCCAACAATAAGCCTTGAAAGTGAGAAAAAAATTGTTGAGCTGAAAATATCCTTCAATGAGCTGCAGAAACCCTAAATCTAATTTTTTTGCAGAAAAATGTGAAACCCTAGAAACCCTAGGGCCAAAAATTCAAAATTCTTAAAAATGCAATATGAAGGTTATTGGAGGTGCGTTGAGGGAGTCTGTACACTCCTATGGAATTTTTAGCCCCAACTTCCAAGCATTAAGTGTTGGAACATGCAAAAAGAGAGAGTCGTACAGATTTTCTGGAAACCCTAGGAGGTCGTATGGTTCTACAGAAAGAGGAGAACGGCTTGCTTGAAGCTTGTGCAATGGGTTCTTCAAGACCTATGCTCTAAAACCATGTTGAATTTTCACTATGTTAGGCTCAAGCATGAGGTTTATTTCAATTTTAGCATTTACTTGAACCATAGACAAATGCAACTACACCATTCACAATTGTTGCAATAACCAAGATCACAAGAAGAAATACCATGCCCAAGAACACAAGAAATATCCTGGGAAACCCTTCTCAACAAGGGAAGAAAACCCAGAAATCCTTTGTTATATTCTCAAGAGAAATACCTCCCACATGTTATAACCCTAAAATGCACCACACAAGTTTACCTGGCATCAGGCCAACTCATGCCTCTTCCTAGCCAAAGCCATGCTGAATAAAACCTTGAAAAACCACATAAAACAAGTAACCCGCACCCTAACCTATCACTGGGCGTGGGGGACCGCTTGCTGACCTTCTACTGCACGCGGGTATCCACGGGCTAACCCACTATAGCCCGCAGGTACCTAACAAAGCAAAAAATCGGGAAAGTTTCCGCCGGGACACGAGGCTTTTTGTCAGTTAACTGGAACTCTTAGCCATGCATGGCCGAGAGTTCGCCAAAAACCCTAGCTCCTTCTAGCCTTTAAAAGGAGGGGTAAGGGTACTATTGAAAGAGGAAAAAATCATAGCAAAGAAACTCTGCCAAATTGCCAAGTCCATTTTGTCCCAACCCTTTAGACTTGCCTCAAGCTTTAGGAGAAATTCATGCAACGGCAGTTGGAGGACAAAAGAAGAGGAAGAGCCCAGGATCAGGATCGAGGAATGATGGTCGATCTCAGAAATCATTGTAAGTTGATTCATATTGAGATTAATGAAAAAGATACTTTTC
>JZKD02S1690318.1:50708-75795 GCA_000966675.3 Picea glauca
GAAAAGGGGTTGAGATTTTGGGTAGAAGGTTAAAATTTAAGTCTTAAGGGTCATGATCTGCGTATAAGCTTAGAGCCCTAGCTTGTTAGTCTGTAGGGTAGAATACCCCACAACACCACACCATAGACCTAGCACACAAAAGGGTGCTCTCCAAAACCAAGAAGCTAGCACCCAAGAGAGGTGTGCACTTCAGCTCTAGAATAAGTACTTGCTAAAATTTCCAAAATCACATGTGTGTTGTGTTTTTCCTCAATGGGGAAGTCACCTTTATTTATACTAGACTGGACACATAAAAAGTGGTGTCTATTGGCACAATAGGGCCGACCTCAATAACTCAGAATATAATTAATAATTACAATATTAATTATCTTTTACATTAATTATCTTTCACTTTATGGTGGGGCTGACCTGTACCCTTTACATCACAATTAGGGTTACAGGTAAATGTTACTCTTAGAAAATATAGCAATGGATTTCACACACCCACTACTACTCAGCCACTAAGGGCACATCCACCTATGCTCAGCCACAGGGACATCCTACTCAACATACATCTATCTCATTGAGTCTCACAAGAGAATCATCTGGAGTACCACATCATCTCAACTCTCTACACATAGGAGAATGATACACCCATCACATGGGAACCATCACCCTTCACAGGGGTACACATCGTTTCATCTCAACTGACACACCCATCTCATGGGCATTCTCACCCCACACACATCGACACACCCATCTCATGGGCATTATTACCCCACACGCATCGACACACCCATCTCATGGGCATGTTTACCCCACACAAGGGCACACAACATTCCATCTCAGTCTTAGAGAGGAACAACACACCCATCTCATGGGCACACCCAACTCATGGGCTCTCTCACAAGATAACTCACTCAGTCTGCATCGTGGAGGATGTCTCACGAAGCTATAATCATCAACAGACAAGACATGATGAACTTGACCTGGCCAGGTTATGGCACGAGAGGATGGGACACATTAGAGAAAAAGGACTTCAAGCTATGCAAAGAAAAGGTATGGTCGAAGGTTTTCCTGAATGTGGTTTAGAAGTCGACTTTCGTGAACATTGAATATATTGGAAACAAAGTCGGGTGAGGTTTCCAACTGGAGCGACAAGGAAAAATGGGATTCTAAAACTAGTGCATAGTGATGTGTTTGGCCCGGTTACAATACCTTCACTTAGTGGATCCCTGTATTATGTCTCCTTCATATATGATTTTTCCAAGAATACATGGATACATTTATCGAGAAAGAAATCAGAGTTTTTCGAGATATTTAAGGATTTTAAAGCTTGTTGGAATAGGGGTAGACCCCGGGTTCAAAGCTTAACAGTGCACCAACAAACCCCGACTACAGACCCTTTCGGCAACACCTGTGAAGCAGGCAAAGTCTCACCAGAGGTAGAAGCAGGGGGGGTTACAGGACACAGGTGTCTATAACCAATCTGGGACACATATATGTGATAATAACACTTCGAATAATATTATGTTAACTCTTAGGAACTGACATGCATTAGTTTATTAACCCTTTTACCATTGTAGAACATAATCAAAGGTATATCTAGTGCAGTAACAACAAAATATTATGCACCTTAAACACTTAGCACTTAGCACTGTGAATCAGATCTAGTATTTTAACATAAGAAAAGAATTTAAGTAACAAAAGATCTATCTATTACACATCACAATCAAAGCACTAAGAAAAACATAACAGAGATAACACTTCACAAAGCAAACCATGAGACACCAGATATACGTGGTTCACCCCAGGGTGGGGCTACGTCCACAAACCGCTTCACCTCTTTATTATTCGCCAACATCTTACACTCATTTTCTCATGTGCACTAAACCACAGAGTTGAGCTTCTCACCAGACATGAGATATGTGCACTAAGCACTAGATCCTCCTTCCAAAACTAGGTCATTGCATAGAGCCAACTCTCTACCGAGCACAAATCCTTAACACACATACATTCCCTTGCACAAGGCAACTCGAGTTACTTTCACTTAGCTACTTCTACAACACATTATTCTTTATTTATATTTTACAAACCCTTACAATAAGGCCTAAACATGGGAAAACCCCATGGACCTACATCCCATAAACCCTAAAGGACCCTTTATTGGGTCCACATAACCCTCAAAATCGGTGAGATCCATGATCTCAGCTCCGCCTGGGCACTCCTTCTTCAACCAATGTGTTGAAGTCCAAAAGTGGGCCAAAACTAACCAAAGTTTCCCCAAAAATTGGTCGAGGGCCAACAGGCCCCCAACACTCACCTATGACTCATCCCAAGTCACTCAGGTGTGGACAATGTTGCTTCAAAATCCTCAAGCTTAACTCGAGCTACCTCGACTTGTTGCTTCTCCTAACCCTCCTGCTCAGCGAGCTCCTAGATCGTTTTCTCTGTAACAAGCCCTTCCAGGCATTGTTCTACTGCTACAAACACTTGATCTAGTTGTGATCCCTTTCCATCAATATCCTCGAAGACCTTGCAATCTTCATCCTGAACAAGTTGTATATTTTGTGTTACTTCCATTACCTTACCCTGGAGCGCAGTGATATGTTGTTGTATTGTGCATTTCTCCTGGGATCTCTTCATTCTTTCTACTATTGTGAGTAGCTTCATCTGTGTCTGCATCAAGAATGTGTTTTTATGTGACTCTTGTAATTGCACTTCTAGCTTCCTTAGTTTTGGATCCTAAGTGAGGCGTTCATATGTCTGGGAACTTGTATCATTTAACTATTTACATTCTGAGGTGAAGGATCTTATTCTTACTACTATGTTCATGGCAGACTCCTCTCTCTGGTCACGCACCTTCTGTGAGGTGATCGGTACTATTTGGGCCTCCAATTCTGTTATCCTAGCTTGAAGTTGTTGGAGGGTCTCTACAAGATTCACTACTTGAGCTTCGACCGGCTATTTCTCTTCCTATTCCAAGCTTGGCACAGAGAAACATGATTTAATTACCGCTTCTTTGACTATGACCCGCTCTACGAGAAGCTGCTCTTTTTCCCTTTGTAGTTGGGCTTTTTCCTCCTGAAGCTCTGCTTTCTCGCTTTCCTCGGTGGCTACACTGTCCTGCATTGCTCGTAATTGTGCTAAAACTTCGTCCTTCTCATTTTTCAAGGCTTATGTAGCCTTCTCCTTCTCCTCTTGATATCTCTAGAGGTGAGCTTTTGTTTCATCTGCAAGCCTTCTCAATTGGGTTGGTTCATCTCCCAATTCTATAGTCTGTGATGAGGAAGTTGTAGACGGCACAGTAGGTACTGTGCAAACCAAGCGAATAGCTTGTTTCACTTCCTTCAATTCTCTCTTTGTTTCTAGAATCCTCTTTCCTTTCTTATTCTTATCTTCCCCTAGCATAGTGGCTTTGCACTGTTGAGGTTCCCTCAAGGAATCTGAAGTTAATATCCATTTTCTTAACACTTCCTGAGTGGGCATACTTCTTTCTTGAATAGATAGGTTCTTCAAGCCTTCTTGCATTCTTTCAACCTTGAAATCTAATTCTCTTGATTTTTGTCCCTCCTGCATTGTTACTTTGTTCTATTGCTTCAACTTATCCTCTCGTTCTTCTATTAGTCAATCTATTTTCCTAGCTATGAAATCCCTTAATTCTTGATTTTTATTTTCTATAGCTTCTTCTTCTGCTTTCCTTCTGATCTGATCCTTCTCAATCCAAGTCTTACCTAGCAATAGTTGGAAAGGGGCATTGTCCCCAACAAACTTAATGACTTCAAATTCTTCTTCAGTCGATGTTCCATGAAAAATAATCAGTACAGTAGTAACTCTTCCACATAAGGTTATCATATTTCCCTTAAACAATCCTATCCTTCCTAACGAAGGTACCACGGTAGGCTTTCCCAAAATTTTCCAAGTTTCTTCTGTCATAATATTCACTTGTGTTTCTTCATCCACGACACAATATATGTCAAAGTATTTTATTCTTGCACTTATGCATTGTTTTTCTTTTAGTCTTTCTAGTAGACTGGCATCTTTATGAACATCCATCATTTCTTTCAACTGTAATATCATAGTCTGAACTTCCTCTGATCCTTTATCTTTATGACTCTCTATCATGCCCTTAGTCTCTTGACTTTCTTCATAGTTTTCTTGTCTCATGTTCATTCCTTCAACTTTAGTAATAATCCTTGGAAAATCTTCAACCTCATGACCAACAACCTTACAACAAAGAAAAATAGGGCCTACCTCAAGACATTCCTTAGAAAGATGTCCCGGCCTTCAGAAATTATAACACAATGTCAAACCTCTTTTTCTTTTAAATGTTCCCCAACCTCTTATGTATTGTGCACTTCCCTTAGGATCATAGTGTTGGACCTGCAATCTACAAAAATTCTTTCTAGGTTCCTGCATCCACCTATTAGTCCAAAACCTCTTTCTATGCATAGGAATAACATAGCTTTCTTCATTTCCATTAAATTTACTCAAATCAACTCTTTCTTTCAACTACGCCCTAGCCTTTAGACTAGGACAGAATCTATTAAACATACTTAAGTTCATACTTTCAAAACAAATCATTTTTCCCTCTCTTACCAAAGCACAAAGATTGCTTCTTTTAGGATGTTACATATTTTCTTCATATCACCTTACCTCCTTGGTACAAAGCTTCACAATTCAAGTAGAGTATTGCGCACTTCAGCAGCATATCTATGCACAAAGATTCTATTTTTCTTTACTTCAGTTCCCAGCAATCACATTTTCAAGTCCCTACATCGAAACCATTTGTTGGCACAAGGGAATACCTAGGGTTCAACGTTTAACAGTGCACCAAAAAAAACCTGACTACATGCCCTTTCGGAAACACCTGCGAAGCAAGTGAAGTCTCACCCTAGGTAGAAGCAAGGGGGGTTACAGGATGCAGGTGTTTGTAACCAAGCTAGGACACAGATCTGTGATAATAACACTTCACAGAATATTATGTTAACACTTAGGAAGTGACATGCATTAGTTTATTAACCCTTTTAACATCGCAGAACATAATCAAAGGTAGATCTAGCGCAGTAACAACAAAATATTATGCACCTTAAACACTTAGCACTTAGCACTTAGTACTGTGAATCAGATCTAGCATTTTAACATAAGAAAAGCATCTAAGAAACAAAAGATCTATCTATTACACATCACAATCAAAACATAACAGAGATAGCATTGCACAAAGAAAACCATGAGACACTAGATATACGTGGTTCACCTCGGGGTGGGGCTACATCCACAAACTGCTTCACCTCTTTAATATTTTCCAAGATATTACTTTCATTCACTCTTGTGCACTAATCCATAGAGTCGAGTTTCACACCAGACATGAGATATGTGCACTAAGCACTAGATCCTCCTTCCAAAACTAGGTCAATACACAGAGCCAACTCTCTATTGAGCATAAATCCTTAACGCACATACATTCCCTTGCACAAGGCAACTCGAACTACTTGCACTTATATACTTATACAATACATTCTTCTTTATTTATATTTTACAAACCCTTACAATAAGGCCTAAACATGGGAAAACCCCATGGGCTGACATCCCATAAACCCATTACAAAAACCCTAGAGGACCCTTTACTGGGTCCACATAACCCTCAAAATCAGTGAGATCCGCGATCTCATCTCTGTCTGGGTGCTCCTTCTTCAACCAACGTGTCGAAGTCCAAAAGTGGGCCAAAACTAACCAAAGTTTCCCCAAAACTTGGTCGAGGGCCAACAAATCTCTTGTGTAAAATCAGACAGAGAAGAGGATTAAAGTGTTGAGGACTGGAAATGGTGATGAATTTTGTGGAAAGGAATTTGATCAGTTATGTAAGAAATGTGGCATAGCATGCCAAAATACCACACCATAAACCCCACAGCAAGATGGATTTTCAAAGAGAATGAAGAGAAGGTCGATGGATCAGGCAAGAAGCATGCTCAGTGGTGTTGGGCTCGCACAAGAATTATGGGCGGAGGTAGTTGAGACTACAAGATATCTGATCAATATGTCTCCTTCATCGGTGCTAGTCAATATGACTCCAAATGAGGTATGTTCTAGTAAGAATCTGTTGGTGGCACATCTCAAAGTGTTTGGTTGTGATGCATTTGTGCATGTTCCCAAGTAAAAGAGGAGCAAGTTGGATAAGAAGGCAGTCAAATTTATTTTCATAGGATACAAAGAAGGGATGAAAGGATATAAGCTCTAGTATCATGCATCAAGGAGAACAATGTACATTCAAGATGTGTTCTTCAGAGAAGTCAGAGGTAAGTCTGAGCATGAGGGAGTTGTTAAGACTGAGAACAATCCTGATAAGGTGCGGTTTGAACTGAGGAACGAAGAATATTATTCAAATGAGTCAAATGAATCTAAGGAAGAGGTGGAACAACTGACTATGGTGGTGAGTAAGTCAGAAAGAATAAGAAAACCATTCGAAGGGTATAGTCCACCCGTCTTCCATTCCGCATTCATGTTAACTTCCATTGACGATGAGCCCAAGTTGGTCGGTGAGGTAGTTGACTCAACAGAGGGTAAACTATGGAAGGACGTTATGGTCAAAGAGATAGAATCCTTGTACAAGAATGAGACATGGGATTTAGTCAAGTTACCTAGTGGAAGAAATCTCGTCGATAGAAAGTGGGTGTTCAAGAAATAGATGAATTTCACGGGACAATTTGAGAAATTCAAAGCTCGACTAGTAGCGAATGGATATTCCCAAGTTGAGGAAGTTGACTTTGGTGATATGTTTACCCCTATTGAAAAAATAATTTCGATTAGAATACTAATGTCTCTGGCTACAGCATTCGATCTGGAGATAGAAATGATGGATGTGAAGACAGTGTTCCTACATGGGGACCTAGAAGAAGAAATCTACATGAAATAACCTAAAGGATTTGTAGTAAAGGGAAAGCAAGATTTGGTGTGCAAACTCAAAAGATCCCTCTATGGTCTAAAGCAATCACCAAGGATGTGGTACCATAAGTTTGACACATGCATCCTTAGTTTGGTATTTATGAGAAGCAAAGTTGACCACTACATATATTCCAAGGAAGAAGGTGGGAATTTCATATATGTAGCTTTGGTTTTCGATGACATGTTGTTGATTGGAAACAGCATGGATGCAATAAAGGAGGTGAAGAAGTAGTTATCCTCCAAGTTCGACATGAAGGATCTCAATTCTAGGAATGGAGATTAAGAGATATCGAGCCACTAGAAATCTCTAGTTGAATCAGACGAAGTATATTGAAACAGTTCTGAAATGATTCAACATGCAGGATTGCAAATTGGTGAAGGTGCCAATTCCATTGGGAGAAAGGCTTATTGTTGAACATTGTCCAAAAACATAGGAAGAGATAGAGGACATGCCATGTGTTCCCTATGCAAGTGTTGTTGGTATTCTAATGTATGTGATTGTCTGCACACGACCATACATTGCCCATGCATTGGAAGTGTTGAATAGGTACATGTCGACACATGGAAAGGAGCACTAGACAGTTTTCAAGAGAGTATTCAGGTATTTGTGTGGCACAAAGGGATATGCTATATGCTACCAAGGAATACCTAGAGGTGATAGTGATAAATTAGATGTACATGGCTTTGTCGACGTCGACTGGGCTAGAGATCTGGATCGACAGAAGTCGACCAGCGGATATGTCTTCAATATGTTTGATGGAGAAATAAGTTAGAATAGTAAGTTATAGGCGGTTGTAGCCTTGTCGACAACAAAATCTAAATACATGGCGACCACTCATGGAAGAAAAGAAGTGGTATGGCTTCAAAGGTTGTTTTTAGGAATCGGGTTTGAACAGAGAGCTATGAAGGTAAGTTGTGATAGTCAAAGTGCAATATTTCTTGAAAAGAACCATGCTTATCACTCAAAGACTAAGAACATTTATGTATAATACCATTTTTTAAGAGAGATGGTGGATAGTAACAAGGTGCTACAGGAGAAAGTAGACATGTTGGAAAACATAGCAGACTCATTGACCAATTCTATCAGTGTTGTGAAGTTCTCTTGGTGCAGAGAGGCAATGGGAATTGTTTCCTTGGGTCTGTGAATGAAAGTTCAAGAATCTCATGTTTTAGAAAAGAATACAACAAGTGGGAGAATGTTGGTTTTGTTTATTCTTTGCAGTGAAAGTCTAGTTGAGGTGCATCGACTAACAGTTGAGGTCGAGGTGGATCGACAGCAGGTCAAAGTCGAGGTAGATCGACAGCAAGTCGAAGGTTGAGGGAGTTGACTGGGTAAAATCGAAGTCGAATATATCGAGGGAAATTCAACGGAAAAGAGGTCGAAGTGTGGGTGTGAGACGGTCGACTAGAGACCGAATGAAGGTCGATTGGTAGTCAACTGGTAAACCTGACTTGGAGTCGACTGTAACAGAATCTCTAGATTTGTGGGATTTGTAGACAATGATATGCATGGATCTGTAACTGTTTTTTGGGCGCCAATATTTAGGGTTTTTCCTATTGTAAAACCTATAAAGAGGTGTGATGTAAGGTCGTAAAGGTTTTTTTTGTAAGGTAATGTTGTAATGCACTTGTACAGGTTAATGCACTTGTGCAGGTGAACGCACTTGTGTAGTTTAATGCACTTGTCCAGGTTAATGCACTTGTGCAGGTTAATGCATGTGTAATTGTAGGTTTTTGGTCATGTATATGTAAGCCATATTGGCTACAGGGTTGTTCTTGCATGTGCAAAAGGATATGATGTCGATTGTGTCTTAGTTGTGGACCAAGGTTACACATGTAACATTTTACTCTCAATGAATCAGACAACAAGAGAGCAGAATGCTAAAGGGAATGTTGGTTTCCCCGATTAAGGGTTTCCAGGGTAAAATATCGGTGTACTGTGTGATTGCTTGTTTTCATTTGCATTCTTGATTAAATTCTTTGTCTCTTCTGATAGGATTAGTGTGGAAATGTCCTACATTTCCTGACATCCAACTCCTCCCAACCATAGACCAGATAAACCAAATATTACTTTCTCCTGTCACCCCCAAGCCAAATTCTTTATTCCATAGGAAACTGAAAATGTCAATAACCTTCTCCAGGTAAATACCAAAACTTGACTCTTTCTCAAAACCATCAAGTTCAAATCTGCACAATTACTTAGAAGTGTCCTACTTACACCATATTTGTCTTTCCTCTTGTCTCACCAATAATAAAATAGAATGTATATGTCTTTATTTTTCAAGTTATCCTCATCCCTAAATCTTGGGAGTCTTGGCCTAAAGTTTTGCTAGATTGTTCCCTCACCTCCCACATTCTTGGGATTATATTTACACGTGTCCTCATGGACAACATTAACCTTTATCCTGGTGGTTTTTATCCTTTTTTCACTTTTCCCATGGAATAAAGAATTTATCTTGTTATAGTTGGGTTCTCTCATCAATTTGTCTCAAGTAATTTAAAACAAAATTAAAATAATATTTACACAAATGTATCCCATCATCAAATGTTTATGATGACATAATTTTATCTCAACATAATAATCCAACAATTACCATTATTCAAAATTATTCAACTATTTAAAATGGAGGGATATTACATCCTTCCCCCTTGAACTGAACATTGTCCTCATTGTTCCATATGAGAATATCAGCTCTGGAACAAAAATGGATAAGATTTACTCATAGCTTCCTCCCTTTCCCAAGCGGCCTTCTCAGGACTAAAGTGCCTACACTACACCTTAACCTGAACGATGGCTTTGTTTTGCAACAGAGTTTCTTTCATGTTGAGAATGTGTAGCGGTTCCATGTGGAACTTACCTTCTGGTTCCTCATGAATCACATTCCAATTTAAAATATGATTTATATCATGCACATACTTCTTTAAAAATGAAAAAGGAAATACAGTATGTACTTTCAGGTTGCCTAGCAGTGCAAGTTGGTAGGCTACGGGTCCTACTCTAGTAAGCACTTCAAAAGGCCCACAATACTGTGGTGACAAGTTAGAGATTTTTCCAAGTTTAAATGAATTGTTCTTGGGTTTCACTTTTATGTAAACACGATATCCAACATTAAACTTTGTGTGTGTCCTCTTCAGATCTGCATAACTTTTATGTCTACCTTGTGCACTTTTCAAGTTTTTTTTTTATCTTTCTCAACTATCATTTCCATCTCTTTTAGCATATATGGAAATAAAATGATCATGTCAACGAGATTGTCCGAACTCACAAGTGTTAGACACCTTCTTCCATATAATACTTTGAAAGGAATCATATTTAAGGATGACTGATAACCATTGTTGTATGCAAACTCAACCAGATGAATATAATCCTCCCATTTTGTTGGGCAGTCCATAACATACATTCGCAACATATCCTCAACAATGTGATTAGTCCTTTTGGTCTAACATCCAGTATGAGGATGATAAGCGGTGCTAAAAATTAGTTGTCTATCCAATCCACTAAACAAGGTCTTCCAAAAATTGGAAGTGAACTTTGTATCTCTGCTAGAAATTATTGTTTTAGGTAAACTGTGCATCCTGAAAATTTCCTTTATAAAAATCTTTGCAATATTTATAGCCTTGTAAGTAGATTTTACCGAAATAAAGTGTGTTTCTTTTATAAGTTTTTCAATCACAACCATTATAGAATGATTATGCTTCTTAGTTATAGTTAATCCTGTGATGAAATTCATATTGATTACTTCTCATTTCTATTCTAGAATGGGTATAGGCTTAATAATCTAATCGGTCGATGGTGCTCAACCTTAACTTGTTGGAACTCTAGACACTAGCAAGATATTCAACTACTTATGTTTTCATTCTAGGCTAGAAGTACTCTTTCTTTAAAGTTTTTATTGTCTTTTGATAACCAGGATGACCTAAATATGGTTTCTTGTACACTTCTTCTAATATTAAATTTTTCAGTTTTGTATTGTTTGGCACATAATTTATGTTATTATACAAGACTAAATCCTCTTGATTGCAACTAAACTTTAACTCTTCGTTAGTTAGAGTATTATTTTGACAATTTTCATGATTTTTTTTGTATTCCTCGTCTTTTCATGTTGGTGTTTCAATTTTCTGTTTTAAATCAGAATAAATATTGTTGTTGAAAATTGCATTTAAATTCCTACTAAGTGCATATGCTACCATGTTTTCCTTCCTTTTAATGTGTTCTATATCAAAATCAAACTCGCGTAAGAAATCAAAGCAGCTAGCTTGTCTTGCATTTAAGTGTTTTTTATCAAAAAAGTGTTTGATACTAACATTGTATGTTTTCAATAAAAACTTATTTCCTAACAAATAATGTCACCACATTTTTAGAGCATATACAATAGCAGTAAATTCTAGATCATGCGGTGCATAATTTTCTTCATGAAACTTGATATTCCTTGATTCATAGTCAATTAGATATCCATCCTGCATCAACACTCCCCCTAGTCCTTCCTTTGATGCATATGTACATACTACAAAGTTCTTACATGGATCCGCTACTCTTAAGATATGTGTGGTGGTTAACAATTGTTTTAGTTTTTCAAAATGTTCCTAACACTTTAGTCCACTGAAATCTAATCCCCTTTTTATGTAACGAAGTGATTGGATAAGCCAATTTTGAAAACCCTTCAATAAACCTTTGGTAATATCTTTTAATACACATAAAGGACCTAACAACTGAGACATCTTTGGGTATCGGTCAGTCTACAATTTATTTTATATTTTGAGGGTCAACTAAAATCCCTTCTTCTAAAATCACATGTCCTAAGTACTATACTTTATTCTGATAGAATTTGTATTTACTAATTTTTACTTACAACTGATGTTCTCTCAATGTTTGTAGAACCAATCTTAGGTGTTCTTCGTGTTCTTCTCTGGTCTTGGAATAAACCATAAATTCATATATAAATACAATTACAAACTTATCCAAATACTTCCTTAATAAATTATTTATTAGAAACATAAATGTTGTAGGTGCATTGGTGAGACCAAAGGGTGCCACTACGAACACATAGTGTCCATACCTGGTTCTAAAAGAAGTATTATGAATGTGTTCATCTTTAATCCTAACTTGATGGTATCCTGACCTTAGATCTATTTTTGAAAATATTTTAGCCCCTCCAATCTAGTCGAACAAATCATCAATATGGGGTAAAGGATACTTATTCTTGATTGTCATTTGGTTCAATTGTTGGTAGTCAATACACAATCTAAAAGTTCCATCCTTCTTTTTTACAAACAAGACCGGTGGTCCCCATGGAGACACACTTGGTGTAATGTATTGTTTATCCAACAGCCCTTGAAGCTTCATTTTAAGTTCAGTCAATTCAGGGACACTCATTCTGTAAGGTGCTTTAGACACCGGCATAGATTCGGGTACTAGATCAATTATAAATTCTATGTCTCTTCTAGGAGGTAGTCCTAGAATTTCTTTCAGAAATACATCCTGAAATTCGCGTAATATAGGATCATCAGTCAATATATTGTCAACCACTTTGTCTTGGTTCTCATTTATATGTACAACATAAATTTCACAACCCTTTATTGCATTTCTTTTCAACTGTAAAGCAGAAATCTGCCTTACCTAGACACCACAAGGTATTCTTTTAATGGTTTTTCCTTGTCCAAGTTCATCTAAACAGTCAAAAGTTTTGTTTTTACAATTCAAAAAATCTGCATGCTTTTCAAGCCAGTCCATGCCTATGATTAAATCATAGTATCCCAAAGGTAATACATTCAATTCTACTTTAGTTTTAATCCCATCCATAGTTACTATACACTCTTTGACCAACTCTACAACCTTTTGTTTTGTACCAGTGGTTAATTGTACTAGCCAAGATTTATTATGTTTTAATTTATTCAGTTTACAATCTTCTACTATAGTAGGGGAAACATAACTTAAACTTGCACTAGGGTCAATTAAAATAGATACATATTTTTTATTCATCATACCTTCAATTTCTACCATGCCAGATTGATGATCATCCTGTTGATTCTCCAAGGCTGTGTTAATCTTATGGGTGCATCTTGCCATGTCATTAACTATCATTGCTTCCTGAATGTTATGCACCGTCAAATTTATGTTCTTATTTAAAGGGAAATATTTATATAGATGAGGCTCTTTACAACCCCAACACTGTAACAGTGGTCTCACTAGTTTTTTAATTGAATATGTCGAACAAATACTATTATGAACTGATACACTTTGTTGTTGACCACTAAACATGTTTCGTCTAACCGGTGCACTAAATGATTGATGTCATGGATGCTTAAACTATTTCTCTCTAGGATCAAATTTGTCATTTATGTTCCTATTATGCCATGTCTTCGTGTTTTCATACTTATGTTTAAACTAAGTATAACACGGCTTAGTGTTTCTTATTATTTCATCCATTTTCTTAGGGTTAAGAAAGTCAATTTTATCCTTATATGCTTGAGGCGGGAAACTCATAAACCATTGTACCTTTGTCTTTTCCTCTCTAAGGTAAGGTATGTATCTCATCAAGTTTTTTATCGCGCAAGTTGTAGGTTGGGAAAATCCCGACCCAAACCTCAAAATGGTGACAACTAAGAGAGAACTTACCCACTGTCACCTTAGGTAGGTATTCCTGTCACTTTAGAGATGAAGTAATCACCTCAAGGGGGGAATCTCGGGTGACCCTAGGGGGAAATGAGATGAAAAGTGATACTTATGAATGGATTCCCCTGTAATTCAATTTTTTAGATGGAAAGAGGTTTGGAAACAAGCCTCGGTAGTATTCAATGGTTACCAAGTCTTTGAGTACTTGCAAAGGGTGTTTATACCTTCCCGAGACACAAGAAAAAACAATTGTACGAACAATATGTTAGGTAGACAAGCAAGTTAATCTTGTTGTCCCTATTTGCAGCAGTCAACAAAAATATATATCAGCAATTAAATCAATTAATTATTTCATAAACAACCATCAAAAGAATCAAGTATGTATTGTTCTATGAAGCACTAAACATCCAGACTAATTCCCAATAACTTAGCACAAGCTTTGATGGTGAATTAGGGCTGCAAAAAAGATGTTTTCCAAGAATTTTCAGAGCAGCTAAATGGTTGTAGAAAATATTTTCTACAGCAGAAACTTTTACCCCAAGGAATTAACCAAAACATTTCCCAACAATAGCCAACATCAAGTAGATTAACAATAGCAACTTTCCAACTATTTCCAAAGGTAAAAGAGTGAGAAATTAAGCTTGAAAAAGAGAGTTTGTTTCATCCCTAATGGATGTATCATAAATTTGTAACAGAATCAAGGTATCCTTGACCAATCAAAACTCCCTAGTGGCTCAAGCAAGCAATTAAGGCAAAGAATTGATTCCTCTTTGAACAAATTCAATATCTCGCAAAATCACGTATTTCAATGCAAACAATTTATTTCTCCAATGCAATAAAATATTAGTTCCTTGACAAATGGGTTGTGGAGTCTTCTTGTATTAGGTTAAAACTACTAAATCTCAAGGGGTGTAAGCCTGTTACTCCCTTGAGATAGCAACTCTATCAAGGTAAAGTCTAGGAGGTTATAAACACTTTTACTCCTCCTAGCAACCTTTGCAATAGCCTTTTCAACAAACAATAATGATAAAAATGGGTGGAGGTTGTAAATCCTTATACTCCTCCAAGGATATAGCCAATAACAAGTATCAAACAAGAAATAAACATAACAAAGTGCATATTTTCCTTACCAATTCCAAGAAATGCCAAGACAAAACCCTAGCTACCAAGCAATTTCATCACCAAAGCAAAGAGAAAGAACCTCCAAGAGTAACGCACCACTTTCTTCTATAAAATAAGAGTTAAACCATATCACAATAGAGAGAGAGAATGAATTTTCCCAATTAGGGCCAAAATTTCAACCAAGTATCTTTCTCTACATGGGAGAGCTATGATGAAAATGAGATACAAATGATCTCTATTTATACAAAATGTTCTAAGCATAATTTATCTGCATAATTAAGGGTAAACCAGAAGAAAAGGGGTCAATAGCCCCAATATTTTCCCTTTACAAAAATAATATTAAATCATTCATAATTTGCACATGAAAGAAACCCTAAAACATGACGTCACCCTATTAGGGTGACGTTTTTGGCACTTTTTCAAGTCGTTGAGATTGGAGAAGGGACGTTGGGCTTCCAAAATCCAAGTGTCTTCGATCCAAGCTATCTCCTACATGATCCATGGGATATTTCCTCCAAAACGTTCCAAGTGTCCTCAACCACCACCAAACCTTAGCCCCTCTAGGACTCCAAATGGATGTCTTAGTGATTCAACATGTGGGCCCTTGGCATCCAAACTTTGGGCTTCAAACCCCATGGAAGCCAAAGCTAGGCTTGTTCCTCCAAAATTGTCCACCAGTTGGGTCTTGCAAAGACAAATGGATAAGCCCTCCAAGGATCTCAAGTCAAAGCATCATGATGAGTAAATAAAATCAATAAAATATCCATCTAAGAAAATGTATCCAAACCACCTCATCAAAATAAACTAATGCTCAAATACCTTATGTAATTTTCCAAGTTTAGGTATGGGAGGGTTGACAAAACGACCTATCGGGTGAATCGTTCCTCAATTTTAGGGGTGTTTCCATAGATGACCTCCTTCTAAGTCATGTGGATTATGTGTCATGGATGAGGGGAAAACATTTGGGCATGGGTTTCATGACATACAAGGGGTTGTAGTGTCTCACTTATGGGTGCCTTTGTAGAGGGTGTGTTGCACCTTCATTTTCAATGCATCCTTTTTCCAAGCCCATTTATTGTCATTAATTAATTAAGGTCCAAACACTAGGTACTCCCTAGGGTGAAAAAATTAGCTTGGGGGGCAGTACCGAAGTATCGCTCGAAGAGTGAAGTACACATAGTGTCATGGGGGTGTAGTCTAGCTTGTTATGGACTTTGTGTAAATCCCTCAATCGAGTGGATCATTTATGTTATGTTTTTTATTTTGTAGGTCTTTGATTTTATAGGAGAATCTTTTCATTGCTCTCAATACATATTTGGGTGAGCATCTAGAAGGTTCATAATCATGATTTTATCTTTTTCCAGCCACAAGCCTCTGGGCCTTCAGCCCCTTCTTCCCATGAAGTGAGGGACAACCCCTTATTGGGTTAGTATACCTGAAAAAACCAAAAGGTCAGGAGATGAGGGGATGAAATGTGGAAAGTGAAAAGTATGGTCGAAAATGGTATGATGACTCGTCAAAAAGACCTCCCAGTAGCATACATATCCCTAATCATGACCCACTTACTAGGGCACAATTTCAACCACCAAGGTGAAACAGGCAAAAGAGAATAATGTCCAAGAAAATGTCACATGATCAAAAACAGTAATAGATGCAACAAACTCAAATGCTTCAAATATTGAAATGACACTCACCATAATACCTAACTGGTACCTCATGGAGAAAAACCCAATGTCTTCTAGAGGCTAGTTGATGTGGTGGATACCGTCATGAACAACCTAGAGTTGTGGTGGTTAGGTGGATCTATTTATGTGCAAGTGGAAATTGTTGGTCAGGCTGTCTCTCACTACTCCATGTCTGCAACCTGAGGGCCTTGAGACATCATCTCCTTAGTTATCCCTAAGAGTTGGGGATAACAAGGTTCACAAACTTGGTAAAAAAATCTTCTATCGTCATTTATCCAAGTTTAAGGTCATGAAATTCCTTAGTTTTTTCATCATAATACATTTATGTTAAATATTTATGTTTGAAAAAAAAATTAAATATCTTTGATGTTAGTTCATTGCTTCTAACCTTGTTCATTGTTTTGGTCTCTTTTTGTTGGATTACTGAGAGAGGGGTGAATCAGTAAAAGCGCAATTGTAATCCTTTTTATCCAAATAAGCCAAGTGTTATATCAATGTAGAATTCTTATCCAATAATGAGCAATAAGAAATGGAGATTCACACATATACAAAGTACACCGGTATTTTACGTGGAAACCCAAATTAGGAGAAAACCACAGAATGTTTTTTCTTATATGTATTGAAGAATTACATTCATTGGAAGCACCAACTTCCTTTGTTTTCTAGCATCAAATTGGAAGGAGGCTCCAACCCCCTGGTTTCTCAGGCTACAACCTAAGGGAAGGTCCAACTCCCTAGTTCTCTGGCTACAACCAGAAGGAGGCTACAACCCCCTATGTTCTCTGGATACAACCGGAAGGTGGCTACAACCACATGTCCTTTCCCCATCCTGCCACCCTAAAGTAGAATGATAGAACCATTGTCAACCTATCACTGTGAGATATATTGTTGTACAACGGTATCAACCTGTACCACTGACCTGTATCCAATCTGTACAACTGCCCTGTAATCAATCTGTACCTAAACTGAACATGTATCTACAAATATACAACACGTACGTGACCTATAGTGATGCAGCCCACGTATGTACGTGCCCTATCTGTTATGCAGCCCCTGTATGTACGTGCCCTATTTTTTATGCAGCCTGCATATGTACACGCCATATTTGTTATGCATCTAGTGTATGCCTTCTTAAAACTAGGGTTTCCCTTTTCTTGAAAACTTCTGACCTTCTGTAACTTCTTTCACATAGATCTGTAACCTGTCATTGTATCCAGACTATAATTGTATCATGTGCATGCATCCTCATACATAACCTTTACTCAAGGCAAGTATGTCTCTCTCTAATCATAGGTATGTGTAATCATGAACAAGTATAATATCCCTCACATGATCTTAGTCATCAAACCCTTTCTGATATTTAACTTCTCAACACATCAACCACTACACAAATACAAGCTCTCAACCATGTACCATAAATACCCTTAGCCATATGCCAAGAAATACAAGATGTGCTTCAACAAGAAATATCAATGATAAATATACCAGCACTGTATTTATGTATATGTGACTTATACAGAATATCCCATGTATTCACTAGTCTATCTAGGGATAATTCTCAAATATCCATAGGCATTCCTCATGCATACATCAAAATCCAACTATTCACATAAATAAGACATACATTTTGAACCAATGGATGGATCTAATGTATCTGAGCACTTTAGACCTTCCTTGGAGCTTGATCTCAGAATCTAGAACCTTTTCATCTTCATCTCTTCAAGTTTCCATGGATTTACCAACATGTATGCACCCTAATACACTGTCAGCCCACGTATAACTCAACATGTATGCACCTTGTACACATATAGCCCATGTATAACTCAAAATGTACGCACCTTGTACACAGACAGCCTGTGTATAACTCAGCATGTATGCACCTTGTACATAGACATCTCGTGTACACCTCAGAAAATAGGGTTTTGTTGTAATTCCAAGAATTTTTCCATCAACCCTTTGTTCTACCTCAAACATTCACCACTTCATATGTATCCACAACTATTTACAAGAAGATTTACACAAGAAAATAGATATACAATATGTACAAGTATGTTTTTTTTTATGAGTGAGTTATGTCTCTTATTTATATCTTCATGTATCCTTACACTTTCCTTACTTTAGGGATTATTCATTTTAAAATAATTTCCTTTTGCAAAGCACTTTAACTCTTGGGGGATTCTATAAGACTCATGAGGGTTCTCCAACTTCATATGGTCATAACTCTCTAACCGTGAGGAGTTATGTGATGTTCCACATACCACCGGAAACGGAATGATAAGCACTATCCATCTAGGATAGTTTCACTCACAAATTCATTTTCCTTAATCTCAGTATTCCTCAAATAATCATGGGTTCTCTCACTCCACAAAGTGTCTTCCCATGAGGGCTTTCACCATAAGGGGACCACTTTGGATTTCATCCATTTTTACTTCTTATAAACTGTGACAAGACAATAATGAGTCATATTTACATCAAACAATCTTGGGTCCATTACCCACACCTTTTGCTTCAGGGCTTTCTTCAAGGTTTGACATCAATGACAACCAACCTTAATCAACAATCTCCCCCTTTGGCATTGATGGCAACACTCTGATGCAATATTGAAATCATATCACTCATACTCCCCCTAGAACCATGCCTATGTCATTTTCCTCTGTCCTCTGCATATGATAAATCTCTTCCCCTTTGTCATCAATGGAAAAGGTATCTTTCCATCTGGGGTTCCTCCCCCTAACTGAAATGTCCTCTTATGGTGCTTCCTCATGTAAATCTAAGACATATAATATAAGCATTCAAAAAGCATTCATTTTAGAGTAGAAATAACTCCAAGTCTTTGGCAAAGATATTCAAAGGATTCTCGTGGAAGTGGTTATGTGAAGATGTCTGCAACTTGTTCTTTTGTTCCCACCATAGAAAGTGATACTTGATTGGAATGTGCTTCGTCTTGGAGTGCATCATCGGGTTCTTCAATATATTGATGGCACTTGTATTATCACAATAGATTGGAATAGGCTCGTCATACTCAACCTATATATCTATCAAATTTTGTTTCATCCAAAGAACCTGTGTACAACAAGATGATGTTGCAATATACTCTTCCTCGGCTATAGATAAACATATTGATGATTGTTTATTTCTTAGCCATGATACTAAACACTCACCCAAGTAAAATGTTGCTCCACTGGTGCTTCATCGGTCATCAATACAACCTACCCAATCTGCATCTGTGTAGGCAATAAGTGATAGATCCTTTCCTTTTGGATACCATAATCCAAACTCTTCTGTTCCTTTGAGATATCTGAAAATCCTCTTCACTACTAATACATGTGATTCCTTTGGTGCTGCTTGAAATCGTGCCACCTATCCAACTACCTGCATTACATCTGGTCTAGATGTTGTCACATATAGTAGGATTCCAATCATTGACTTGTATTGCCTCTGATCTATAGAATTTGAATCATCATCTTTGCTTAACTTGCAACTGGTTTGCATGGGAGTGATAACTGGTTTGCAATCTTCCATACCAAACCTTTTTAGCATTTCTCTGATATAATTGGTTTGAGAAATAAAAATTCCTTGGTTGTTTTGACGTATCTGAAGTCCCAAAAAGAAGGATAGTTCTCCAAGTAACGACATTTCAAATTCATTATGCATATCTATTGCAAATTTCTGGCTTAACATGTCATCATCACTACCAAAAATAATATCATCAACATAAACTTCAATTAATAAAATATTACCTTGTCTTACCTTGATGTAGAGGTTGTTGTCTGCACTTCCTTTTCTAAACCCTGCCAGTTGTAGATAATTATCCAGTCTAGAGCACCATGCTCTAGGAGCCTGTTTTATACCATACAATGCCTTCTTTAATTTACACACATAATCTGCGTTCTTTAACAACTAAAATCCTTCTAGTTGTTTTATGTAGACTTCTTCTTCAATTTCCCCATTTAGAAAAGTTGATTTTACGTCCATCTGATATACTTTAACATTTTTGGAGCATGTATAGGCTAAAAGAAAACAGATTGCTTCCATTCTGCCAACTGTGGAAAATGTCTCTTCAAAATCAATTCCTTCAATCTATTCATATCCTTTACATACCAATCTATCTTTTTTCCTTGTAACTTGTCCATCTTCATTTAATTTATTCCTGAAAACCCATTTTGTGTCGATTACATCTTATTCTTTGGTCTTGGAACCAATTCCCAAGTGTCATTTTTCTCTATTTGACCCAATTCTTCATCCATGGCCTTATTCCAAAATTCATCCTTGTTGGATTCTTCAAAACAGTTTGGTTCAATTGTAGATAAGAGTGCTAGGTGTGTTTGTTTGTGTGAATGGATTTTTCTTCTAGTCTCAACTCATGCATCTTTGTTTCCAATAATCTGATCTAAAGAATGATTCTTCTATACTTGTTTGCTAGGTGTCTTTGGAGATACTTGTTGAACTTGCTCTTCTGTTTCTGTCGGATTCTCTTCATCTTCCTCTTCTACTTCATCTTCTTCTTCTTCTTCGAAAAGTTGTTCCAATGATTTCTTTTCTTCTTCCTTTGATTATGGTCTGCTTGTTTCATCAATTTTTACGTTGGTGTTTTCCACAACTTTGTTCAATCTTAGATTTTAACACTTGTATGATTTACTTGTACTTGAGTAACCAACAAGTACTCCTTTGTCCACATGAGAGTCAAACTTTCCCATTCTGCCATCTTCTCTTTTGATGTAGCATTTGCTTCCAAAAACTTTGAAGTGCTTCACATTTGTTGGTCTTCCTTTCCATAGCTCATAGGGAGTTTTATTAGTGTTGTTTCTGAGCATTACTCTGTCTTGAATGTGAATTGTTGTATGCACTGCATGTGTCCAAAATATATCTGTCAATTTGGAATCCATTAGCATTGTTCAAGCCATTTCTTGTATTGTCTTGTTCTTTCTTTCAACTACTCCATTATGTTGAGGCATCCTAGCAATGGAAAATTGTATTTTTATTCCATGATTGTTGCAGTAGTCCATAAATTCCTTTGAAGTGAACTCTCCTCCATTATCAGATCTCAAGCATTTGATTCTTGAATCCATCTCATTTTCAACCATTTTCTTTTAGATCTTGAATTTTTCAAAAGCTTCTGACTTGTTCTTGAGAAAGCAAACTGCAATGATTCTTGTATAATCATCAACTAATAACATAAAGTATCTCTCACCTTTTAAGCCCTTTGTTGTAGTTGGTCCAACTAGATCAGTATGCACAATTTCCAGTGGTCTTGTAGTTGAATATTCCTTTGATTTGAACCTAGTCTTTGTTTTCTTTCCTTGTTGACAATGCTTGCATAAAGTGTTGGTTGGTTTCGTGATCTGGGGCATTTCTCTGACTGCTTCTCTTTTGTTGACTTTGACAAGGTTAACAAAATGCATGTGACTCATTCTTCTGTGCCATAGCCAACTTTCATCTTCCTTTCCTAGACAACACTTTTCATTTTCAATTTCACTTAACACATATATGTTGTTTGAAGTTCTAGCAGTTGTACCGACCAATTTTCCTGAACCTTCTCTTCTTATCTCACACTTTTGTGAATCGAAAGTAACTTTATGACCTTGGTCACACATTTGACTCAAAATTAGAAGATTATGTTTCATATCTTCTACCAGTAGAACATTTTGTGCCTTTTCATTCTTGTTCCCAATTTGGACTGTGCCTTCTCCAATGATTTTGGTTGAATTATCATTTCCGAATGAGACTGATCCATTTCTTTCATTTCTCAATGTAAGAAATTTGTCTCTATCACCTGTCATGTGTTTTGAACACCCACTTTCAACATACCAACCGTGTTTCTTCTGCTTAGCTTGTAGAGTGACTATGCATTATTCATTACTATACTGATCTTGCTTTCTTATCCATGTCATTTTATGAGGTTCTTGTCTGTGACTATTGTTATTATGTTGAGGTTCTTTAGGAGGGACTGTCATTCTGCAATATTTGGCCACATGTCCAAAATTGTTACATTTGTAACATTCCACTTCAGTGCTCAAATATTCAAACATGTTGTAACTTCTTCTTTGTGTTTCACTAGGCCTTCTTGAATAACCCATTTGTATATGACTCTCAAAGTTGTCATTGTTCTTGTTGTTAGCTCTGCAATTCACAACTTTATGTCCAAAATTATTACATTCATAACATAAACCAAAAAATATAGTTTGATACCTAGGAGATGAATATCTTCTAAAAGGAGGTGCTCTTGTGGATCTTTCTTCTTCTTAAGGGATATATGTCTGTTGTTGATTCTGAAATCTGAATCTTTTTGATGGAGGAGTGTCCCTATAATATTCCTTATATATCTTCCTCTCCCCTTTGATTGTTTCTGCATAGCTTTTTGGATTTGTTTCTTGCTCTGTTGTTTTGGAGCTTCATCCCTTTTCTGTCTGATTTTATCCAAGTCTAGACTTGTCAAGATGAGATTTTTGACTGATGATAATGTCATCCAGAACTTTTGAGCTATTCTGCATATTTTTCTTTTGAATATTCTTTCTTAGTGTGACAATCTTTGCTTCCAGGTTTCCAATGATCTTGTCCTTTTCTTCTAGTTGTTCTTTGAGTGCTTATTCAATTATTTTATCTTCTTCTATTTGAACCTTCAATTTTGTGATCATTTGTTCTAGTTATCGAGTGTCTTTTTTCTTGTATAGTTCTACTTGTAGTTTCTTGTTTTTCTTCTTTTCTCTTATGATAACTTCTATGGCACACATTAATTATTCTCGATAGTCAACATCTGCCTCTTCAATTTCATCTTCGACTTCTTCATATTCTTCTTTAGCTTCTTCATATTCTTCTTCGAAGTATTCTTTGTCAGAATCTTTTACTTCCATGAATAGAACTCTTCCTGTCTCACTGTCATTGATTTCATCTTCATCTGATGATGAGATGTCTTCTTTGATCCATAAGATTTTCTTGAAATCTTTATTTGTAGTTATTTTGCCTGTATATGTGTGTTTGTATTTTGAGTAACCTTCATCATTTCTCTTTTTCTTATGAGGACATTTGTTAGCAAAATGACCAATACAATCACAATTAAAACAAATTAAAGGAAGCTTACCTCTATACCTATCATTGGTTCCCTTGTTCAGTCTTTTGACGAAGTTGGCCACTTCTTCATCATCTTCTGAGATGTCAATGCTGCTGCTATATTCTTCTTGTTCCTTTTTCTTTTCCTTTGATCTTTTGGATGCCTTCAAGGCTGCTTCTTTTACATATGGATTTTCATGTTTAGTTCTCATTTCATATGCTATGAAGATTTTGTTAATATTATGGTAGTTGCGGGAGGTATTTACCTCCAAGTGTGAACCTGACGAGAATAGAAGACTCTGGGAAGTAAGAGAAACCCTAATGAGTTGGATAATAACCCTAAAAGTCTTGTCGGCTCAAGACGATAATTTATATTAGGTTATTAGCCTCGAAGAGAAGAAGTTAGCCAGAAATAATAATAATATACTAAACAGACACTTATCCAGAAGGAGAAGTCGGCCCCAGCAAAACTGACAAAAATACTATAAATACAGGGTGCCAGTTCTCATTTGTGACATCTCAGAATTACACTTTCCCAATTGGTGAGCACTGTAGTTGCAGTCTTGTGCGTAGGTTTGGAGGAGGGTTGCAGGTGCAGCTGCAGCAGCAACTAGTTTCAGTATTGGGTTGAATATCTCTTGGCTAGGGTTTGGACTATTTGATCAGCTTTTTTTTGTGATGTGCTATCCTTAGGGAATGATGTGCTACCCTTTGTTTGGCTATCTAACCTAGGGTTTTCTTCCGGAGGAATTCTCAATCAAGGTTAAGGTGCTCGGAGGGAGGCTTCGGCCTATGGTTGGGTGACGAAGGTATCGTCAATGGTAAAACAAGCACACCATCTTCTATATTCTAACAGGTTATGGGCCCACACCCCTTCAGTCAGCCTAAAATGCTGGAAGGAAACATAGCCACTAGATATTGAGCTCGTTGAGGTATTGTCGCTAGGGTTACTAGCAGGAGCAGTTTCCAAAAGCACTGTAGCTAGGGTTACCAGTAGAAGCAGTTGTAGAAACCCTAAACCTCTTGTTGAGACACCTTAAGTGACGAGATTGACCTAATATATAGATATATCAGTGTGCCCTAGCCCAGTGCATCTCCTGGTACTCTCAGAAGGCCAAAACGTGAAGTTTGAATTTTTGGTCAAATCTAGCGTTTGACCAAGTCAAGCAAACCATGACGAACTCTATGAAGTCTAAGAACAAGCTAGATGGAGCCTCTAACTTTAGAGCATGGAAGATAAGGATTTACCTCATCCTTGCTAAGAATAAAGTGTTGGATATTGTGAAAGGAAAGATCGTGAAGCCAGAGTTTAAAGAAGGAGAAGAGAAAGAACCGCAGAACGTTGCAGCTATGGAGAAGTTCAAATATGTTGACATCAATGCCATGAGTATCATAGTGGATTCCATAAAATACCACTTGATACCCTACATCTCCCATATTGACTCATCAAAGAAAATGTATGATGCCCTAACAAATCTCTTCTCAGTCAGAAACATTGGACAAGTTATGAGTTTGAAGAATGAGCTTCGTAACATGAAGATGAATGACGATGAAAGCATAACATCATACTTTGTAAGGATCTCTCAGTTAAGAGATCAACTACAAGCTATTGAAGAGATCACTTCAAAAAAGGAATTGGTGAACATAGTACTCAATGGTCTTCCCAAGACATGGGATGCATTTGCCACAAGCATGAACA
>JZKD02S1690318.1:88509-99359 GCA_000966675.3 Picea glauca
TGTGACTTTGTCAAGCTTGAATATGGGAGGGTTGACGAGGTGTCATATTGGGTAGATCTTGCCCTAGGTCAAGGAGAGTTTCCAAGAGATCCCTCTCTAAGCCATGTAAAGTGAATGAAGTGGTTGGGGTCAAGAATCAATGGGCATAGGGCTCATGACCTTCAAGGGGTCGTAGTGTCTCATTCATGGGTGCATTTGTAGAGGGTGTGTGGCACCTTTGTCCACAATGCACTTTTTCCAAGCCCATTAATTTTTTTTTATCTTTCTTTCTTCATTTTATTTCAATATAGCATAAGGAGAGGTTGAAGGTCACTGCCATGGTGTGGTGTCCAGGTGGTGGCAATGTAACCCACAAACACCTAATGGAAATGAGAAGGTTGGCTCGTGATGAGATCCCCTTTCTCTCAGCCATGCAACTGAGAGCCATTTCCCTAGTTTGGTGACCAGATGATGACAATGTCATACCACTAGATATCTATGGACGTGATAGGTTGGCTCGTGATGAGACCTCCTATCCTTAAACTAACCTTTTAAGCATTATTTATTATATTGTGGGTCCCCTTTACTCAAAGATAAGTGTTTCATTGCTTTCTTGGGTGATCCTTGGGTGAATCATCTGGAAGGTTTATATAAAAAATTTATCTTTTACCCAACATCAACCCCTCTGGGCCTTTATCCCCTTCTTCGCATAGAATGAGGGACAACCCCTTCTTGGTTCAATACACCTTAAAATCCCATGAGATAAGGAAATGGAGGGGAACAATGATGGAGTGGTAAGTATGGTCGGGAATGGTACGATGGCTCATTAAGGGAGTTCCCAGTAGAAAACCCATCCCCAAGGAAAACCACTTTCTAGGGCACAATGTCAACCACCAAGGTGAAGGGAAAAAGGCATAATTTCCAAGAACATATCATGAAATCTAAAGCAATCTAAGACACAACATAATCAAATGGATTAAATATTGAAATGATTCTCACCATAATACTGACTTGTACCTCATGGAGCAACGCCCGATGCCTTCTGGAAGCCAGCTGGTGTGGTGGATGCCATCTGCAAAACTGTGACCATCTTTGGTCGTGAGTGGGTTTTCCATCTATGAAAAAGGCTATTTCTAGTCATGTAGTCTCTCAGCACTCCATATCTGCAACTTGAGGGCCTCGAGACATAATCTCCTTAGTTATCCAAAAAAATGGGGATAACAGGGTTCATACCTAGTTCGAAATAATTACCCCAACTTCTTAATAATGACTTTTAACGCATGGTGCAAAGTCATGGTATCATGGATACTCTAGGTCGAACCTCCTCTAGTCTCAATATTGCGATGAACTTGGTACAAAGGTAACCTATGCAGTAAAAATTCTCATACCAAGATTGTTACAGAGGTAACTCTGTTCTTGCATCGCGTTCATGCCAAGAATGAATCCTCAGGTTGATTTCTTTTGATTAATACCCAACTTGATCTTTTCACGCTAGAACTGGTATCGTATTAAATATTATTATTTTAAACAAAATATGTATTTTATCCATTGCATTTTCACTGAGATATACTTTGTATTACATGATGCCTATGGCGTCATCTTTACTTCCAAGCCAAGTCATTACATTTCGTTGGTTTTCTTATGGATTTACTGGCATATTCTTCTTATTAGACTCTATATTTTTTTATCCCAATGAATACAAGAAAATGCTTCCATGACTATTGAAATTTCCTTTCATGGAATACGTTTTTGGGTTAAAATATTTCAAGCCTGTTTATATGGGAAGCCATTAATGTTTTAGAAAAACATTTGTTTATATAATAGGGTTTACAAACATATCTAAACCAAGAAGAATAATAGGGACAAACTGAGGAGAGAGTCCAGCTCCTCCCAACCATAGACCAAAGAAACCACAAATTACTTGCTCCTATCACCCTCGAGCCAAATTCTTTATTCCATAGGAAATTGAAAATGTCAATAACCTTCTCCACGTAAATACCAGAACTTGACTCTTTCTCAAAACCATCAAGTTTAAATCTGCACAAGTACTCAGCAGCGTCCTACCTACACCATACTTGTCTTTCCTCTTGTCTCACCAAGAAGAAAATAGAATGCCTAGGTCTTTCTTTTTCAAGTTAGCCTCATCCCTAACTCTTGGGAGTCTTGGCCTAATTTGCTTCTAGCTTGTTCCCTCACCTCCCACATTCTTGGGAGTAGGTTTACACTTTTCCTCATGGACAACATGGTGGTTTGTATCCTTTTTTCATCTTTCCGATGGAATAAAGAATTTCTCTTGTTATAGTTGGATTCTCTCATCAATTTGTCTCAAGTAATTTAAAATACAATTAAAATAATATTTACACAAATGTATCTCATCATCAAATGTTTATGATGACATAATGTTATCTCAACATAATAATCCAACAATTACCATTATTCAAAATTAGTCAACTATTTAAAATGGGGGGATATTACAGATATATTGAAAGAGCATATTGTTGGCCCCTCCAAAGAAATAAATTTAATCAACTCTTTTTTTATCACATTAAAGAGAGAGATGAGTCCCATGTCTAGAGAGCTAGTCTCATATGAAATCTCACTTGAGAAATTAATATTTAGGTGGGCCTTAGGTATATATTTATTGAATGAGGTTTGAACAACATCTATTCAAGATGAGGAACAATTCCGATTATACTCACTTATAAATAATTTATAATTTCATAAAGTTTCTAGGAAAAGACAAAATAGAAGAAGTTGAAAAGTAGTAATTGTTGAAAAGGAAGACAAAAAGTCCCAAGAAGTAAGTGTTGTAGCTTCATAAGGCTTTATCAGTGCATACTTGCATTGTAATAGGGGCTCTTGCTTTTTATAATTTTGAGAACTTATTCAAAAAAATTAATGAGAAGAAACCCTCAAGGCCATTTTTTGAAGGAGTAATGGTGTTGTGATGTATTTGTTGTGAATTACTTCCAGTATTTATGTTGACATTTATACCAATGTAAGGCTATATTGTTCATAAGTTGATTATTCTTCATTGAAATTTATAACTCTTACGTTCATATTGCTCATCTGATATTTATTACTTTGAGATGGTATAGAGATAGTTATAAATGGTTATTTTGTAACAAAGTATATTGTTTTACGCTTACTACTTATGCTTATTTATTCTTTATTTTCCTTGATAGCTATATATTTCAAAAATATAAGTAGAAATTTGTAATTGACCTTTATCTGCTTGTTTAGTTTTCTCCTAGCTAGGATGGGTTAGATTAGTTTACTTTATGAAAGTAGAATAACAACACATTTCTACGACATTCTACACTTCATAACCACCCCCCTTTCATTTTTAAGTAATGGTTTCTAGGCCAAAATATGCATGGGTCTCCTATCGCAAATGGCATGAGGTCTGATTGGGACTTCATATTGGGGAATACCCCTATTTGTTGAAGGGAAATTTTCCTGCCTCAATAGAAATTGGTGCTAGAAGGGGGGCGTAAGTTGTATGGTTGGTAGAAATCCATGGTCATCACATGGACAAACCTTTGAACCTTCAACAGGGAAAACTCAACTCATACAATTCCATATCATAGGTGACAATACTAAGCTAGATATTATGTTCGAAGACACCTCTCCCATTTTTTAAAATCATGATTTATCTCCTAAACACAAGTATGTTGTTCCCAAACCAGAAGACAATGCTTTATGTCAGTCTTACTCGGGTATTGGGGAGATACGTATAGCACCTCAATTACCCAAATGCCATCAATCCCATAGAGTTTGTAACCAAACTCAACAAGAAGTCTTGGTTTATTCTATAGAATATTTGGTAGAACTCACTTTGAAGGATATCCCCACGCCTCTGGATCAAATCCCACTGTCACCCCCATCTTCACCTCATTCCCTGCATTCTCCATCCCCCAAGCCTAAATTAAACTAAATAGCCCATGAAATATTGAACCCATTGATAGCTTATCAAATGATTGGTAACAAACCTCACATACCTGCTTGGAAACCCCAAAGCACCCTTTAGTTAAGAGTGAAATTACATGATTTACCTAAGCACCCTAAAAGAATATTACCAAATTTCAACTCAAACAAATCGTGTGTTCCAAAATATCACATGAACTTATAACTTGTTGTAAGGTTGATGAATGTTTAACACAAGGACATGGTCTGCATATTGTTTCCTTACACTTTTGAGAACAAGGCATCCACCTAGTACTATAGCTTACCACCAAGCTCCATTACAAGCTAGGATGATTTTGAGAAGGAATTTATCAATAAATTTGGTGAAAAAAAAGACTTTGGCTACTCTGTTGAAAGAATTGATAGCCATTAAAATGGAGAAAATAAAAAGGAATCAAATACTTCAACCAACGCTTCACCACTATCCTCAATAAATTCCATGTTAACATCCAACCAGTGGAGGGAGTAGTGGTAGAATATTATGTTGAATTTTTACTAATACAGCTAGCAATTATGGTTCTTATTTATTATTATAATCATTTAGCACATTAGATGCATAAATAAGATCACTGAAAGAGAGGCAATCACAGAAGCAATAGAGACACACAGATTATCCAGGGAAACCCTCATGGGGGAGAAAACCCAACAAAAACTTCCTCAATATAGATAGACCAAAGACCGAACAGAATATCATCCTCTACTCCTTCACTTGGAAAAGTAGTGCACCACTTAACCAATAAATACCAAGAGATAGACCAAAAACCCTTCTTGAAGTCACACTTAGTTGCAGTAGCAGTTCCTCCAAGACTTGTGCACTTCTTCATAGCTCCAGAGATACTGTGGTGTGTGTGTCCAAATGGAGCATTGGCTTCTCTTATAAATAGTGGTATGGCCAGCCTGTAATTAGGTCTGGGCCAACCTGTCACTTTACCCACTTTATTTACATTTAATTGTCAAGGCACAATAGGGCCAACTTTTACTAAGGCACAATAGGGCCTAATTAAATATAATATAATAATATTATTCAATTCTCTCTCATGTAGAATATTCTTCGAAGTTACAATATTCCAACACTCCCCTTAACAAGAAGGGTATTCTACTGATAACATTAATAAAAACTAATTGGATTCAATACATCATCAAGAGGAGGGGACATTGTCATCAGCATTGGGAACACTGTCGGTCATATATGTAGGTCATCGAAAATTTTTCTCATTATCAACATCAATAGAAACTGAACATCATCATTATCTGCAGTGTGGAGTTGGAGTAACATCATCATCATCAAAAGCATGAAGCTAGAACATCAACATCAACAGCATGAAGTTGGAACAACAACATCAACAGCACGAAGCTAGAACATCAACATTTATATGTGGCAAAAGAATGAGGCAGGTGCATCAACAACAACATTTGTGGTACTCTGACAGACCGTCCTTACCGGACCTTCAGGATCTACACAGGAATCATAATATTCCCTAGGATATATAATCATAACTGAGCTACCACTACTGACCACAGTTTGAATATACATGCACAGGTACTCTGACAAACCTTCTTTACTAGACCTTCGGGATCTACCCAGGGATGATCAGTCCCCTAGGATATAAAATCCTAACTGAGCTACATGTTTTTGATCAGGATATCATAGTATCATCAGCATCACTCCCCCTTGCGAGGGAGGTCCTTTCGGACTACACCAAGCTTGTCTTAGAAGTACTCAAACTTCACAGGAGACAGAGGCTTAGTCAACACATTTGCAACCCGCTTATATTTGCCAACATATTGGATCTTTAAATATCCCTCCTGCACCATGTCATGAATGTAGTGATACTGGATCTATGTGTGCTTTGTCTTATCATGGAACACTGGGTTCTTTTTCATCTTTATGCAACTCTGGTTATCACAAAGAATCATGGTAGCTTCCATTTCCAGATCGAACAAACTTTTCAACAACTTTCGAAGCCATATCGATTCACAACTAGCGAAGCATGTTGCAAAGTACTCCACTTCTGTCATACTGAGAGAAATATTGGATTTCTTTCTGCTTTTCCACAAAGTCATGGCTGACCCCAAACTGAAACAACATACTGAAGTTTTTTTTTTGTCTGAAGCACTTCCAGCCCAATCTGAATCAGTATAGCCATACAATCTGAAGTCACAGTCTCCAGTATAAAATAGGCCATAGCCCATCATACCCTTAGGGTATCTCATCACATGCTTTGTAGCTACAAGGTGAAATTTTCTAGGCTCCATCAGATACTGACTCAAGGTGTTCACATCAAAGCATATATCTGGTCTGGTATTCATCAGATACATCAACGAACCAATCATTTGTTTGTAATAAAGTAACATCAACTATTTCTGACGAAGTATCATCCAATAACTTCATATTCATCTCCATAGAAGTGGACATGGATCTACAATCCATCATGTCGGATCTCTTCAGAATTTCCAGAACACACTTTCCTTGATTAAGGAATATCTCTTCTGGGCTCTACCATACTTCATGACCTAAGAAATAGTGCATCGAGCTTAGGTCCTTCATTTCAAATTTCGGCAAGCTTCTTCTTACAATCTATGATATGATTTTCTTCATCTGTCAAGAATAAGTCATCCACATATAGCAGCAATATAACTGGTCCATCATTCTCAATCTTTAAGTAAAGGTTGGGATCAGCTTTACTTTTGGTAGAGCCCAAACTCATCAGAAAACTATCAATCCTATCATACCAAGCTCTTGGAGCTTGCTTCAACTTGCATACATGAGTCTTCCTATCCTGTACTTCAAAACCAAATTTTCACATCACATTGTACCAACCTGCTACACTTACTCAGTTGCAACTTAATCTGCACAATAATGTACTACCTCTATGTGCTTTCTGTAAAACACTATCTACCTCACTGCCTGAGACTATGTCCTCTACTCTCTCTGCAATTCTTCCTCTGGGACTAGGACTCTGCACCTGCTACTACTATTTCTGAAGCTGAGAATGAATGCTCTATTCTCACTGTAGTTGTTGAAATCTAAGAGTAGATCCTCTACTCCATCATGATGACAAATTCATTTGCTCCCTTTGAATCTCATACCGCATCAGATTCTTTTAATGGATCATGGTTGTTCTATATATACTTTTTCTTATTACTGGAGCAAGTATCTTGTCATAGTCTTTTCCCTCTTGCTGGGAGAATCCTCTAGACACAAATTACAAATTAGGATTTGTACATATTTATATTGTTATCTGCATCATGATTGATCTATTAGATCAATATTGGAAGTCACCATTGACTTCCCTTCTAGTCTCAAGGTAAAATCCATATCCCAATCCTTCTGACTGGCTTTCTCCTCTGTCACTGAAACAAGGGAATCTTCCCAGAAGATTTCACGTCTCCTAGAAGTCTCGTAAGCTACAATCTATTCTTCTCAACTCATGGAATTTGTTTGTCCATCCTAGAAGACGTCTCTTTTTTTCCCATATGATCCTCTCTAAGATCAGGCTTACTCTGAGTCTTGATTTC
Source organism: Picea glauca (assembly GCA_000966675.3). NCBI lineage: Eukaryota > Viridiplantae > Streptophyta > Pinopsida > Pinales > Pinaceae > Picea > Picea glauca. The sequence continues at coordinate 95,974 of JZKD02S1690318.1, forward strand.
TTCTGAGTCTACAAAAACTTCATAGTCTCTACATGATATACTTGGTGTTGAATACCAAGTCTTAATATGAAAAGTTGAGTCATACTTCAAACAAATTTTTCTTCCTGTCAAGGTGGCTTCATTATCCATTGACCAAGTAAACTATGATTTATATTCTAATGTTTGGTCATATTTGGAGCCTTCTACTCCTTACAATCAATCTCCATGAGATACTTTGTATCTCAAAAGTAGCTTCTTCTTCATCTTATTTGGTAAATGGATGTATACAGTCATGTATGCAACTTCGATAGTTTGCTCCATGTCTCATCTATTATCTTGCCTCCTGCAATCATCATTATACCTCCCTCAGGGTTATCACATGTGACCTGCCTGAAACAAGAACAACAACAGAGAAACAGTAGACAAGAATAATACTCTTTATAATACTAATAAAACAATAGTGAGAACAATCGTCACAATAGCTCCTTTAGAGCTATCACTTGTGACCTACCTAAAACAAGGGTAAAAAGTAAGAAATACAATAATAAGGAATGAGAAAGACACTCTTCTAGTGTTGTGATCAATCATTCCTCCATGGTAATCTGGAGGCTTTTCCTCAAGAATGAGTGTGTTGTGTTTCTTCTGAGTATCCTTCACTCAAGATGACAAGTATTTTCTTCAACATGTCCTTTGTACTAAGAAAATATGTTATCTTGACAGAAATCTGATTTAGGGAATAAACTCTATAATCTCAACTTTAATCAATCTAATACTTTGACTTTAATTTTGACTAATGGTTAGTATGATAACTTCAACAGAACAAAATGCAACCTAGATATTCGTAAGATTACAATAATGCCATAACAAGTAGAGGCATATCAAAGTAATCAAACATGGAGTGCATAGTTCCTCTGAATGTGTTGGATCTGAGATCCCTCTGGATACAATTTAAACATATGTAATACTTTCATACCTCTGAGATCATCGACAAGTAGTGGCACCATCCAGCAGCAGTGGCAAGCAATAACATACCTTTAAAAATTCAAATGTTCTCCAACTTGTAATCTAAAGGTAGTGGGTGACTTGTTAGGGTAAGGTGCACTAGGAAAGTCAAAAATCAGTCCCATCACTATGCTACAACTCATGTTGGTACTACAACTGGCATGAAGGAACTGGAACTGTAAATTTAACTGATATTGCAGTTGCAACTGCAACTGCAACCTAGGGCTGATGAGGAAACCCTAATTCCTCAAACTTTGAATTTAGAAATTTTGATCAATGGACTAGATGCTCCCTCCTAGGGCAAGCTCCTAGATGGTCTTGGTTTAACCAACGTCCTCCAAAAAAACTAAAAATGTAACTCTTAGGCTTTATGCAAAAACCCTAATTTTGCAGTGGCTGCAACATTGAAAATTGAATCTGGGAAAGGGTGCGTTGAGGATAGCTACTTCTTTATAAACTGTGAATTGGTCTCTTCTAGGCTTGCTCTAATACCATGTGGAAGTTTTATTTATACATCTAGGACAAAGTTGCCAACTTAATGAGAACTATGACCTCAAAACGAGAACTTTGGCCCACAAACCCATATTTTTGCAAAAAAGACATGAAAATCAATACCCAAATCAAAAAGTGGTGCTACCAGTAGCACCATTTTTTCAAACGGGGTCAAAATTACAACATTTTTCAAACATGGCCTTCAAAACTCATACATTAGCTCAGAAAAACCTTCAAAATGACACCTAAATAAAAAAATGATGTTATTGAATTTTTTTATTTTTTTCAAAACGTTAAATTTATAGATATTTTCAAATCATATTTTTAGCAGTCGGTACCATTAAAACCAAAACCTCAAAATCAACCATCAAATTGAAAATTACTCCTACCGGTAGCACCCGTTTTAAATTTGGGGTATTAAAATGACATTTTTTAAAGTGGTAATCGAAATCATCGTTACTGCAAACAAAATCACCAAATCAAACCTTAAATGCTTACTTTTTAAATCTTATCTTATCACTCCAAACACAACATAATACATAATTCCATGAAAATAATACATTTAAAAATACATATTCAAAAACCAAATTTGAAAAAAAAAAACATTAAAAAAAGGTGGAAAAAAAAAACTAAAAAAGAATGAAAAAAAATTAAAATTTTCCCTAGAAAACAATAATTCTTAAAATATCCCTGGATGGGGTGACACGCGGGCAACCGAGGGCACATGGGCCGCCACCGGGATGCCCCTTTATGGCATCAACCGGCGAGCGGCCCTTAGACATTAATGTGCAGGGGATCGCACCAGCCATTACCCGATGACTAGCCCTCTCGCGCGAGAGAACTGTACCAGGAGGCAGTGCATTCAACGCCCTGCCTTAATGGCATCGATAGCTATGATAGTTCGAGGTATTATCTATGCAGGGAATGGGAAGGAGAAACAGAGGTTCCTTGCAGTGTTCATATCGCCCGTGGAGGAATTCACAGCTCTGCGAAGTTGTGGAAGAGGCGAGGCCCACTCTAACCAGTCCAGAATGCCACGGCTCAGAGGAAAACCTCGCCGAGGATCCTCCTGGCATAGAGCCAAGTCCTGAAGCTAGTGCCACCAGAAATTCGAGCGTTCTCTCATCCTAGCCTCCGCCCGACGCAAGGAGCGGCAATGAAGAGTCAGATAACTTGGGTACCGAAATAGGAACGCACGCTTTCGCCTGGGGACACACAGCGCCGCCTCCTCACCGAGAGCATAGAGGACTCCTTCCCTCCCTGCATCGTGGAGGAGGAAATTCCAACTGACCGCGCCGAGGGGACGGAGGAGTGTGAGCACAGTGCAGCAGTGGACGGCACCGATGGAAAGAAAGTGGCACCACTGATAGCACTCAATGCAGCAAGGGACCCTGAAGCAATAGCCCCCGAAAGTGGAGTTGGAACGGAGCAGCCGACCTCCCTCGAGATATCGCCCCTTCCCCTCATCTTTGAACTTAGGAACCTCATGGATGATCAAATATTTCGCCTGGCCAGGATGGACCAGAGGCTGGATATTCTCTTCGCGGCACATTCTAAGAACCTCCCACCTCGACAGTGTCCGACGTGCGCACAACTGTATTCGCTACCAGCAGGGTGGCGGCCAAAGAAGCACGAGGGAAGGCGCACGGGCAACTAGCTCCTTAGCAGTTTCTGGTCAGAAGATTCTCTGTTGTTTCTAGTTTAGTTAACTGTCTAGTTTTTTAGCTATGATACATTCTCTGAAACTACTTAGTTTTATTGCCCTGGTTTCCTTCGGGCAGGGACGTCGCATGTATGTTTTTTATTACACAGTCACACCTGGCACAAGGGAGCCAGTTGTCCCGGTTTCCTTCTCAGGCGGGACAGTTGGCACCTCTAACAGCAACTGTATGTTTGTTTTGATAATATAACAG
>JZKD02S1690329.1:64541-92485 GCA_000966675.3 Picea glauca
TTGCTGATAAAAGGACTGGGCATAAAATTTTAAGGATGGGCTATTATTGGCACAACATATTTCAAGATGCCAAGAAGTATGTCCAAACTTGTGACAGTTGCCAACGCATGGGTCATCCAACTCACGGAGATGAGATGCCACTCCAGTCTCAAGTAGTGTTAGAGCCTTTTGAGAGATGGGCCATGGATTTTGTAGGACCCATTCACCCACCTTCCAATCAGAAAGTCTATATATTGGTCTGTACAGATTACATGACCAAGTGGGTGGAGGCAAAAGCACTTATCAGAGCGTCAGAAGAGGTTGTCTTACAATTCTTGTTTGAAGATATATTTTTTAGGTTTGGAGTTCCCAGAGAATTGGTCACTGATGGAGGACCCCCTTTCACATCATATAAATTTGAAGCTCTACTCAGTAAATATCATGTTTTACATAGAATAGCTTCTCCATATCATCCACAAGGAAATGGCCAAGTGGAAAGCACCAACAAGGTTATCAAATCCATTCTTAATAAAACAGTGAGAGAAAATTTGAGGGATTGGTCTGACAGATTGCATGAAGCTCTATGGGATTACTGAACTACTTGGAGGAGCACAACTAGTTTTTCTCCTTACAAGCTGGTATATGGAAAAATCCCTGTTTTTCCCATTGAATTCGAAATAAAAACCTTAAGAACTGCATCAACAGTCAAGCTCGACTTGACTATGGCATAGAAAGACAGACTAGAGTAGCTCAACGAGCTTGATCAAAAGCGTTTGGATGCCATCCATCAAACCACAGTGATTCAACAACAAAGAACAAAATGGCATGACCAAGTCATCAATAAGAAAATATTCTAGAAAGGCGATTGGGCTCTGTTGCATGATTCACGCTTTAAGGAATTTCAAGGAAAACTGTGTACACGATGGCTAGGGCCTTACGAGGTAGACACTGTTTTTCCCAATGGGACAATCCAGTTGATTACTATTGATGGATCCAATACACACTTACATGCAAATGGTCATCGCTTGCGTCTGTATCAGCGTCCACTGTCCAAGACAGAATTCAAAACTAGTTGTGCAGTTGATACAGATTATCAGATTTGAAACGGAAAGGAGCTTGCTCCTTCCCCTTCTGAACTTTAGGACTTCTTTTGCTCAGACCTTGTATATAAATAATCTCAGTAAAATTTGCATTTCTCTGTTCTTAGTTGAAATTTCTCTATTTTCTTTACTATGCTAATAAAGCTTTGAAAGGTATCAGGCAATTATGTGTGTGAAGGTAAATTGATGAACAAAAAGGAATTATTAGTTCATGGAAGTTGAAAAACTTCTTAGAATCGAAGTAAGGTAGCGTTCGACCGATTTCTATGGTGTTACACCTTCTTTCGATAAATTGGTCGATTTCAATGTTGTTACACCTTTTCCGATAAATTGGTCGATTTCAATGCTGTTACACCTTTTTTGATAAATTGGCCAATTTCAATGTTGTTACACCTTCCGATAAATTAGTTGATTTCTATGTTGTTACACCTTCTTCCAATAAATTGGCCGATTTCAATGTTGTTACACCTTTTTCCGATAAATTGGTCGATTTCAATGATGTTACACCTACCTCCTCCATTTTTGAAAAAGAACCTGCTGATAGACTAATTACTGAAATTCTTTCTTGCCACTTCACTCTTTCTTTTTCGCCTTTTTGTCGATGCTGCGGCCCCAACCCTCCAATATTTCATGCAACATCACCACTGATTAGACAATAATGATGCTTTCTATCTGAAAGTGCTGCTTCATTATGACATGACTTCACATTTGGCAATATCCAGTTGGCTCACTACAGTAAGGACTACGTCTCTGTGCAAGCTGTCATTTCTCTCACGATTCTTCATCATGTCAACTATTGCACGCCACTCAGATGGCGGTTGGATTATGTGGTTACTCCGACAGGTCGTTATGTGCGGTAAGATTTGAGTTACGTGATTAATCCTACGTGTTAAAAGTAATGAAGATATAAAAGCACGATTTCCTATTTACTAACCGATTACACCTGGAGCCAATTTGCTTAGTTGGGGGGGGGGGGAATGTAAATCTAGCCGTTCATTCCGAATTTTATACACACCTCCACCACCTTTCCGCCCACACTTCTTTAACTATCTTTCTGCAAACCACGTTCGAGCTTATTGTGTCTCTGATTTAGGTGATAGTTTCTCCTCCTACGTGCCTGTTATACTCTCAAGCCACGTCATGGGAGGATCAACTGTGAGATATGAACCCGCAACTCTGGAAGGCTTGCTGCTACACCCAGAGGCCTACCAAATATTTCTTTAGGCCGGCTAGATATCGTATTTTAAGAAGTTGAAAGAGTTTAGTGAGAACGAGGTATTGGAGTTTAGTCAAAATCTTACCGAAGGGTATTCAATGGTGAATGGGGTAAGGATTCCAGTATCATAAGCAAGGATTACTGCTGTAATAGGGTTGCCAAGAATAGGAGATCGATGTTTTAACAAAAAAACACATCTTCCGGATGCACGGAAGGGGTTCCTCGTCAATAATGAGAAAGTTTAGACCAAGGGTAGAGGTGTAGACATCAATTCCTTACTAGAGCCATGGGGGAAAGTCACATAATTTCTTAAAAGGTACATTAATTGCGAAGGCCGATACAAAGTTGTTCATTTTTTTGATTTTATCTTACTATCACATCTGCGACATTATAAATTGATAAACATTCCTTATTTTCTCCTCCATTCATTGCATAACATGGCCCGTTTTGTAAAAAATTTCAGAACCCCAAGAACTGCGTTTCTAATCACAGACTCATCGACCTATTAATTCGTAGAGGTATGGGCATTTCCAATAACCCATTACCTGCTGCAGCAGACCAACCACAGTCTGAAAATATAGAAAGGATTGTACCAGTCCTTGAAAACGAAACCCATGGACCTCTTCTAGAGCCTTTGCCCTCAGCTGCAACAATAGTCCAAACCCCTACTGTCGCAGTTTGTAAGAAAACTTAGAAAAGCAACCGTATAACCTGAAGCCATCCTGGCACTAGAAAAACAAGCCTCAATGAATTTTCATTAAAACATCCTGTAGTTGTGGATGAACAAGTAGATGAAGAGCCAACCACTCAACCAAAACATGTGTCACAACACTTGGATGCAACACCGATTATTGAAATCCTACCCCCTACCTCTGACAAGAAAGCCCTTGCTCCTATCTCCGCGTTACCTAAAAAGAGAGCAAGGATAGCATGGTCCACTATAACATCAATACCACTTAACTCCTCTCTTGTGGCACCAACAATCACATAGACCCCTCCTATTGCTGTTGCAATCACACAAGATTCTCCTATTGTTGCTGCAATCACACAGGATTCTCCTATTATTGTTGCAGCCGATCAAGCGCCTACTATCATTACCTGTGCATATTTGAAGAAAAGGAAATGTCCATTCAAAGGAAAACCTCAGAGATCCCTTGATCAAATTGGATCAACAACAAATCAGAACCCTTTGGCTGCTGTGATAGAGAATTCTACAGAGGTACGAATACTAGGTTTTACTTTATGCACAAAACTTCAGGAAACTATCTTCTCCTTTCAAAAGGAATGTACCCAATTCACAACAGAATCATCGGTGCCACCTGATGATTCTGTGTATCCTATGTCCATTGACGATGTCCAGATCATCAAAGACCCCAGTGTAAAAGAATATCCTCCTTGTGTGGTTGAGGAAGAACACCCCATTCCTCCTCGGGCAACAAAGAAGAAAACCACTACTTTTGTTTCTATGTTACGCAGGAGAAGAACCAGGTCCACCAAGTTTTCCGAAGCTACAATTGGATGGCAAGATATGGAGCAGGCTATTCCTATTCTTCGTCCACTATCCTCTATGGTTGATACAGGGATGGTTCCACAAGAACCAACTGTCCATGCCGAGACTGATCCACAAGAACCAGTCCTGACAGATACATCTGTTACACAAGAACCAACTGCTCCACAAAATATTGTCCCACCAGATCTAGTAATATTGGAACCAACTGACAATGTCAAGACTATTCCACAAGAACTAGTCATGACAAACATAGATGTTACATAAGAACCAACTTCCCATGTCGAGACTGATCCACAAGAACTAGTCCTGACAGAAACAACTATTACACAAGAACTAGCTATACAACATGTTGAGGAAGTGCCACTTGCCAATTATTTGCCCAAATAGAGCAAAATATCAAGAATACAGAAAATTCTAGGATCGTTGCACTAATAACTGAGAATGATAACCTCAAAGCAGAGTTAAAAACCCTGAAACAGGAGGTGGCAGTTGCTCGACAGAAAAATCAAGATGGGATAACCTTGGAAATCCTAGCATTGACAAAAGATGTTATGGGAAGAAACAAATAAATCATGTGTGTTGAGTGTGGAAACATTTACTATGAGGCAGGATATGAGGTAGTCAAATTTCTAGTCACTATTGGACGAACAACTATCCCAGTCAAGACTGAGCCTGAACTTACTACTACACAAAAATCAGTAAAACATAGGAGATCTCATCGTCATAAATCAATTGCTGGTATAACAAATGCTTTCAAACAAGAACCTCTGTTCCCTTCATGAGTCATTACTCAAGCAACTCAAACTACTTCCGTTCTCAAGAATAAAGAAACTTAAACAGATTGTTGACACAACAGATTTTCCTTTTTGACACAACATTCTTCAATACCGACACTTAGAAATTTTGCATTGGAGGAGATAGTTATCTACTTCAGTTACACAGTAAGGTTTGAATGTGTTTTGCATGAGGACATGCAATGTCTTCAGTTGGGGGGTATGTTAGGACCCATAAATGTCCTTTTTTTCACTACATCTTTTGAACATTCAACCTTCTCATTCCTAAGCTAAATGACTATTTTAATGAGTACCAAGACCTTTTTTCCCAAGGTATGAACTATTCATCTTGCTTTTATATTTTTGTTTACTTAGCATGTTTGATTGGTAACACTCACATATTTTACCCATGAAATGATTTAACTAATTATCAAAATTTTAGAACAACCCACTTTGATAAATTCGTTGTTGTTACAGCTATGTGCCAATCTTGGAAACTGTTACATGACTTCTACAAAAGATGCCACCAATCTTGGAAGTTGTTACATGACTTCTGCAATGGATGCCACCAATCCGGGAAGCTGTTACACAACTGCTACGACAGAAGCCTGTTAATCTTGGGAGTTGTTACAACAGACGCCATCAGTCCTGTTGTTTTACGACTATTGCAACACATATTGATTAGATATGCTCACTCACGATGTTGATCAAGGAGAATTATAGATTTTGTATTAATGATATCTAATGAAGAACTTGGGAATTGGGGATTCTCAAGACTGTTTTGTTTCTAAACACTGATTGACTTTGACTTTAAATAGCAGAGCTTTTGTAATGTAAGGGGTTGTTAGTCTTTTTCCTTTGGCAAGAAAGAAAGAGAAGTAGTGCTTATTGTACTCAGACATTTTCTAGCAATTGAATGAAAGAGTGGATTGAATTTCTTTAGCAGATTGTAACCTATCTCTTTGAGTGGATTTAGTGAGAAGGAAAGGGCCCACCTTCCTCACCGATTCCCCTCTATTTCGAATTTTAGATTAGTCATTTTTGCGAATGATTTAACTGTTAGATATTTCTGGAATTTAACTGTTGTTACAGTTTAGTTCCCTCTTGGTAAATGCGCATAAACTTGTCTCATGAGAATTAGAAATCAATTGTTGAACATTGCTTGAGAACTGTTTTTCCTTTGTCTGCATTAGGTTAAAATCTTGTTTTGGAGAAATAAAAGTGTGAAGTAGCTTCTTTCAATAAATAGATTTCCTTTTTGCAATAGTATAGAGTTTCTTCCTGCAAAAGTAAATTAGAAAGATAGATTAGGGTAGGCAATTCCGGGTTTTTATATATTCATTAGTTTAGATTGCAATTATGATTTTAATTCTATAGCACTCCAGCTGTATCAGCACAACTGTGTTAGTGATATTGTTTGTTTGTTTTTTGTTAAAAAAAGAACTTACCTACTGCAATTAGATTAGAGATGCGTTCATAATCTATCATAGACTGTGCATAATTATCTTGAAATAACAGACTTTCCTGGGTTGACAATTTATATTGAACACTTTGATTTTCCATTCAATTAGACAATTAAAGTTCCCAACACAAACAATCCACCAGGAAAAACCAGAATGATTGTGGATATCAAGAAGTTGCTGATAAATGAATTCTAGAAGCCTAGCTCAGAGGATCAATACATGAATGCGATGATAAAGATCAGACATAAACTAGGGGAATTTGTTTAGGAGATTGACCAGAGATTCAAAGGATTGAAGGGAAAGATGAAGTATGTCATGACAGATATGAAACATAGATATCTATTTGTGAATTCCCTGCTATCACACCTAAAATCCCCTTTGAGACAACATAAGTTTCAAACTCAGGTAGAGGCTCTACAGGAAGCCTTACAACTAGAAGAGAACCAATACTAGAAGACAGATCCAACAATAGAGGAGATGAAGGAGGTTATGAAGAATTTAACATTTCAACTGAACTAGAACAAGAGTAAGGACAAAAGAGAAGTTTTTTGGTGTACCACATGTAGGACAGAAGGACATCACAAGAATGAGTGCCCAACATTCATGCAGTACATTGCAATAAGACTTCCAAACCATTTTTCGACAAGAGGACTATGGTGTGAGATCAATAAGACATAGGGGCATGATCCATATCATTGTCCAATGATGCATAAATACCAGACCATGCCTAATATTTCATATTGCAACTTTTGCAAGTCATTGGGCTATGATGAAAAATATTGCAGGACAATGGAGCCGATGAGGGAAAGAACATCAAACACCTATATGGTGTAGGAAGAAATAATGACAGGGAAAGCTACACCATAGTTTAACCAAGTACCATCCCCATATAACACTGTGCCACAACAATATAACACTGCTCAGCCATAGTACAATACCATGAAGCCACAATATAATCCTGCACAGTATAATCAGGTGCCTCAGTACAACAACCCGCAAGGAGATCTATTTGGCTACAAAGATGGATAATGAGGTAGAGGAGGATTTTGAAGAGGCAGAGGACCGATGATATGCCATAACTGTCAACAACTAGGACACTATGCAAGAGAATGTCCACTTCCACCTGCGACATGTATGTATTGTCGCACATCAAATCATGGCACAAAATACTGTCCAACACTATTGGGGAAGATCCATGAAAAGAGGAATAAAAAAAATCATAATGTTCAATGGATTTCTACTGAAGCAAGGGATGATGGAAGAAATATCAAGATATTTACATGCAGAGGAGATAAAACAGGAGATGACATAGTAAGAAAATATCCAGCACAACACCAGTGGGTGAAGAAGAATGTCAAACCACAAAAGAAGTTTGATGCGCAGAACAAAAATGAGCTATTCAAGAAAGCCAACCAAGAACTCTTGAAGCCAGACATCGCATCTACATCAACTGCGTATCATACTCAGTTTTATCACATGGGGTTTTCAAGGGCCATAAGTGATTGTTGTTAATGCCCATGTATGTATCCTTGTCTCATCTCTCTCTCTCTCTCTCTCTCTCTCTCTCTCTCTTCCCCACCACCAAGTCCTAGGATTTTTCCCTCTAACTGATAAAGTTGTTTTCCCCCTTTTTTGACGACTTGGTTTCCCTTGGTGTATTCTCCTTCTAGATCAGATGGTCATTGTTTACTTCAGGACTTCGGGGCTTCCCCTCTCATTTTCCTCCAGAGTAATTTCTCCCAGAGTTGTAGATCAAGTGACACACGTCCTTCTCCATCAGATGATCAATATTTACTTCAAGAATCTGGAATTCGAGAGTTTTAGCTCCTCCCCTCTCTCTTTCATCCGAAGAATTTTCTCCTGAAGTCCACAAATCATTGTCGCGTTTCCATCCAAATATAACGGTGGTATTTTTCTTTGGGACTCTGGGCTTCGAGAGTTTCAACTTCCTTGATCCTATCTTCATCCGGAGTGTTTTCTCCCGAAGTCCACAGATCGCTACCGTGTGTCCATCCAAATATAACGGTGGTAGTTTTCTTTGGGACTCCAGGCTTCGTGAGTTTTAGATTCCTCGCTCGCATCTGCATCCAGAGTGTTTTCTCCCAAAGTCCACAGATCGATGATGCATGTCCATCCAAATATAATAGTGGTAGTTTTCTTTGGGACTCTGGGCTTCGGGAGTTTCAGCTTCTTCACTCCCATATTCATCCAGAGTGTTTTCTCCTAGAGTTAACATACCCCTTCCACGTGTCCTCCTCAGATCAATGGTCATCGTTCACTTCGGATATTCAGCTCTACATGCATATCGTCCCTGAGCTATGAAGTGCCAAAGTACGTGGTAGTCATCAGTTCATATATGTGGTGTTCTCGTCATTCATGACACCTGGCATCCATCTGGCGATGATACATGGCACTCAGTCTAGGTTCCTTTGGGCATATCATTCACTTGTTTCTAGGTGACATGTGTTACCTCTCTTTTCATGACACGTCACCATACTAACGTAAGGCCACCATGTCAGATCATCCTCCGGGAAGTGTTCTTTTTTAGTGCCAAAATTAGCACCATCTCCCAATGTGGTTAGAATGATCCTAATGTTAGCAGGAGGATAAACTTTAGTAGTGGTGCTAAATTTAGCAGGAGCACCCAGATCACAGATCGCGACCAAATCAATGACCATGTTTCATTGCGGGGACACAACATGCTCAAATGATAAAATTCTTGAGTGGTCCTGCAATTGAAACCATGGTATAGCGAAAGGGATACATGGTGGAAGGTGGTGGATTGCGGGCTCAAAAGTGGTGTGGGTCCAAACCTCCTTTGACGACCCCACAATCACGTTCTTATAAATGTCAAATCTGAGAGAAATACGTGGAAACCCCCTAGGCATTAAGCCTCATCCTGATCCCAATGAAGGATCAACTAATGAAAAAGGAGTGGTGGTTGAAACCTCAACTCATTCCATAAATAGAAGGCATGGAGGATCTGGACGTGGAAATAGAACTGTCAGCCCGAGGTACCCCTATGGACGGTTTTTCGTGCATGCCCATCCTGAGTTGAGTTTGTGTATGATAGGAGGATACACACATTGTCTGATAGAAGAAGGCGCAAACGAAAGAATTTGAATGCAATGGCCAAATCACACTCCTAGTAGTCGTGGATTGATTTGAGTATAAATCAATCAGTTCAATATTTTTTTAGAATCGTCATCAAATGGTTGAGAAGAGCTCCCTGCTGTGTAATTTTTGATGCCAGGACTATTCTCTAGTTATGTATCAAACTTGAGACTTTATCATTAATATAAGTCAAATTATTTCATCTCTTTGTTTAAGCTGTGTTGAAACACTCGRACATGGAGGATCTAGTCGAGGGTTGTGGTTTCTATTGTAATGTAGGTTTGATTACAGTGTTGTTGTGACCAGTTTTAGTCAACTTCTTTGTTATCTTATTTCCCTTTATGTTGAAAGGCTCGGGCATGGAGGATCTAGTCGAATTGTTGTAGTTGCATGATAATGTAGGTTTGATTATTATGCTGCTGTGACATATTTCAGTGTCTRAAACTTGAGTTCAAGAGTGCTCTTGAGCCTGAGTTTTTMTTCACCAAGCTKCTTGAAAGTYGGATKCCCATATCAGTATTGTTCACCTCTCTCACTAAKTATTCCTTCTTCTCACGCTTAAACTCAAATCACTGACTGAAGTTAATGAGGACCTMACTTCCCTATGCATTGCTTGTCCAGTTTCTGTGTTAAAAACATTCTTGTACTGAGTTTTGTCCATTTGACCTCCACTCATAAAACCAACTTCCACCAAACATTCTAATGGGTACTAGGCTTATCCTCTTGCATTCAGAGGGCGATTCTCAATACTAACATTAATGGAACCATTTCTAGGGAATGAATTGAAGACATTTCCCTGGGATTGAATGACAAAGAAATTATGATTTTGAAGGTGCATCAAAACTCGGTAACTTGAAGATTGCAACTTGCAGTTGGCGACTCCACTATTTCAGTTGTGGCTCCCAAAAGAAGACACACGAGGTCTACTCCACAACTTCCTATGGCTACATTTGAAGCTAACCCATAAAATATTATCAAGAAAGGAAAGACCTCTCAAGAAGGGATTTCAACTGCTGTACTAGGTGACTCTAGTAATTTACAAACTTCATCTTTTAAAATTGTTGTAGCCACATTTAATTCTCCTATTATACCATGTGTTGGAGTTTCCAAAAGTTTAAATTTTGGAATTTTTCCTGTTGATCTTCCCCCTTCTATTCTTCATTTGGAAGAAGAAAGTTTTTAAATTCTTGTTTCCCCTGATATTGTAAAGTGGCTTAGAACTAGAAACTTAGAAGATTTTCCCACTTTGGGTTTTCCTATTCCTCCTTCTGTCAAAGTTGCTACATTTAAAGAGGGGGAAACTTATTTTCCCTTGAACCCCATTTCATTCTCCTCCAACACTTAGCCATTACCTCCTTCTCTCAGAAACACAACTCCACTCCCACCTGTCTAAGCTCCATCTCCCCCTGGTTCCCCTATAGTTCACATTCCAATGGAAGGTGCTAATCTTCCTAGAAACATAATGGATGTCATAGTGGCTACTAGGTATGCCCCTCTTATTTTACCTCATCCTATGAATCCTGTCCAAGTTGGATATTACCTCAAGTATATGCCCAAGTTTACAGGAGAGGAAGACATAACTGTTGAAGAACACCTTTCAACTTTTTATAGTTATGCAAATAATCTTAATATTGAAAATCAAGATGTTTGGTTGAGAGTTTTTGTACAGAGACTTGATGGTGAGGCTAGAAAATGGTTCATGGTCTTGAATCCTGGATCTATTGATGGGATTGAATCTCTAGATGATGCATTTTTAAGACATTGGGGGGATAAAAAATATTTCCTTTATTATATTATAGAGTTTGGGTCACTTAAGAGAGAAGAGGGGGAATCTGTCTCAGATTTCTCCAAGATATTTAATAAGATATAGAATAATATCACCATTGAAATTAAGCCTATTGAAATCTCACCCAAGATCACTTATTCTAGTGCTTTTGACCCTGAGTTTTGCCTCCTGTTGAAAGAAAGAAGAGCTACCTCCTTGGATCATATGCAAGATGCAACCCTTGAAGTAGAATCCAATATATTGACAGTTGAAAAACTTAGGAGTAAGGTTGATAGAGACAAAAGAAAAGGTAGGTGTGAAGCTTCAACCTTTGGTTCCTCTGTTTCCCACCCTCAAGTGGATGAGTTGACAAAATTGGTAAAATCACTTTCTGTAGAAATAGAGAAATTGAAATTTGAGGGGAAATAGGGCTATAGGAACACCCAAAATACTGATAACATGGGTAATTTCAGAATACCAAATAATGCCCCTCAGATCATCCTAAGAGATCAAATAAATAGGGATAGGGATGATAAAAAAATCCAAGCCCCTCTACAAAATAACTTGATTATTGATGAAGAAGGAGAGGAAGAAGAAACTGATCCTGAAATCCATTTTCTTGGTGACACCTCTTCATCTCCTCATCTAACCCAATTTTCATACGAAGAGTCTCTTATAGATATCCAACTAAATGAGCTGAGAAAAGGGGAAAGGACTGGTGGAAATCCAAACAGATACAACCTCGGGTCCAAGAAGAAAGAAGGAAATCCTGACATTCCTGATCATCCTACTAGAAAAGAGAATCCACTTAAGATTTTGGCAGCTAGCAACAAAGAAAAAGAGGCACAAAGCTCCCAAGTAGTGGTTAAGAGACCTATCCCAGAAGTGAAAGAGTTTCTAAATCCTCCCTCCTCTTTTATCTTTGAGAATGAGATTCAAAAGATTAAATCCATGTACCTTTTATAGAGATAGTTAAGAATAAAGATTTCAAAAGGTACCTTTCCAAAGTGTTGTATCCTGAACCTTCATCTCATCCCATAGACTCAGTCAACCTCCAAGATGAAAAACCAGCTGTCATACTAGGGCCTTTGGTAGAGGATAGTGACGATTCCTCCCCTCCTTTCCATACATCATTGAACATTCATGATAAAGTGTTGCACAATTGCTTTATGGATTCAGAGGCATCTCACAATCTCATGCCTAAGATTGTCATGGATGAGATTGGGTTGAAGGTTACAAAAACCTACCATGACCTATACTCATTTGATTCCAGAAAGGTGAAGTACCTCTGGGTTATTAAAGACCTAGTTGTTTCCTTGTTCCAATTGCCAATGAAAAGTGTGGTCATGGATATTGTGGTGGCTGATGTTCCCCCTAAGTTTGGGATTCTCTTGTCTAGATATTGGATCAAAATACTAGGGGGAACTTTGCAGATGGATCTTTCATATGCCACTATTCCTATGTTTTGGGGGGAACATAGAAGGATTTATAAGGAATAACATCTTGCTTACATCATCAATGATGAAGAAAATCCAACCAATCACCCTATTTTTGCAGTTGATACTGATTTAGGAACCAACATGATACAATTCACTTATGCTCCTCAAACACCTATTGACATAAAAAATAAGCCCATCACCTCTTGTGGAAATCCTCCTCCCAATACCTCTATTTGGAAAATGTTTTTTGATGGAGACTCTTCTTGGGAAAGTGATGGTGCTTTGGTAGTATTCATTTCTCTTGCCCAAGATACCATATCCATGTCTTAAAAGCTTGAATTTGAAACAACAAACAATTTGGCAGAATATGAGGCTCTTCTTTTAGGTTTGAGAGTTGCCAAAGACATGAAGATTAAGGAGCTAGCAGTGTTTGGAGATGCTGAACTGATTGTTCATCAAGTCAGAAATCTGTATCAAGCTAAGAACCCTGAGTTAAGGACCTACATAAATGAAGTCTGGGATCTTCTTGATAGTTTCTTCTTGGCTTTTAATATCTGATTTGTTCCAAGAGAGGAGAACATTGTGGCAGATTCCTTGGCTGTGTCAACAAGTAATTTCATGGTTCCTTTACCTCCCAAACTCAAGTATGATGTGGAAGTAAAGTATAGACCCTCTATACCTGACAACGTCAAACATTGGAAGGTTTTTGAGGATGATATTGAGATAAAAAAAATTCTTGAGTCCATGGAGGAATTTTCTAATTTGCATATTGATCAGGATCAGGATCCTAAAGCAAGCCCTCATGCTGATGTTTTTCTTAATAAAATTGTTGACCATCATATTGTTCAGTTTACTAGTGTTGTTGACGAAAATTTGAGGATCCTTGGTCATGTTTAACCTACTTTTGGGACTTTGACAGGCTATCGAAGGTGGAGCGCAAGTCGAAGTGGAGATATCGGGATCTCGACCCCTTTTTTAGGGATTTTTGGGTTTTGGGATTATGTAATGGGTATGGGGATGTCGGCCCATGGGTCTACCTATGCTTAGGCCCTTTTTATAATGTATAGATAGAAGTCTAGGAAATGTAAGAAGGGGGCGGAGAAGGATTTCTATGGTAAGTGCAAGAGATTGCAAGAGGCTTTGTGCGTAGTGTATGTTGAGACTTGCAAAGCTAAGTGCAACTGTAGTGCTTTGTGCGCAGACTGTGTAAGGCTCTATTCTTGGAACTACTCGTGGAAGGAGAATCTTGCGGAGTGCACGTAGATCTCTTGCCCTATGTGGAGTAGGATTTTGAGTCTTTGCGCATGTAAGAAGATTGAAAGAAGATAATAAAGAAGACGAAGAGTTGGTGGATGTAGCCCAGGGTGGGGGTGAACCATGTACATCCTGTGTTGTGATTGCCTTTTGCTTTATGGTTGTTCTCTTATCGATGTGATTGAATTATTAGTTCTCTAATATATTCTTAAAAGGATCTAATATGGTAGCTTAGTGCTGAATAATGTGAATGAATGTTATATCTAGTCTACGTTGGTATGCTTAGTTCTTGAATCTATTGAATACTGCATTGGAATTTTATTAGGGTTTAGCTACACTGTAAACTAAGACTGAATATTGATGAAATATAACTTCTAAGTTCTCTGTTAAGGTGTTACAGTCACAAATCTGTGTCCCAGCTAAGGTTACAGACATCTGAGTCTTGCAACCACCCCTGCCTCTACCTCAGGTGAGACTTCATATGCTTCGTAGGTGTTGCCGAAAGGGTTGGTAGTCATGGTTTTGTTGGTGCATTGTTGTAGCGTTGAACCCCGAGTCTGCCCTTGTGCCAACAAATGGTTTTGTTGTCGGGACCTGAAACTGTGATTGCTAGGAACTGAAGAAAAGATAAAACTTTGCGCGTAGATTTGTTGCCCTAGTACGCAATACTCTACTTGACTTGTGAATATTTGTGCTAAGAAGATAAGTCTGATATGAAGAAAAGAGGTAATATTTGAAATCTTTGTGCTTTGTTAAAGGTAAGATAAGTGGATTTTTTTTTTCGAAAGTATGGATCTAGGTATGTTTGATAAATTTTTATCTAGCCTAAAAACTAGGGCACAACTAGAGGAAAGAAGGTTTGATATGAGTAGATCTGATAGAAATAATTAAAGATATGTTGTTACTATGCATAAAAAGAATGTTTGGACTAATAAATGGATGCAGGACCACAAAAAGATTTTTTTGCAGGTTAGCTACCATGATCCTAGTGCGCAGTAAAGGAAAGGCTGGGGATCATTTAAGATAAAGAGAGGATTAACTCTTTGTTACAGTTGTAGAATACCGAGACATCTTGCTAAGGAATGCCCTGGTAGAAGACCCAATTGTCTTTGTTGTAAATCTATGGATCATGAAGTTTTGGATTGCCTTAGAGTGATTGCTAAGGTTGAAAGAATGAATATGAGACAAGAAAACCCTAAGGAAGGTCGAGAAACTAAGACCATGGAAAAACCCCAGAAAGAATCAGAGACTGTACTATTGCAGATGAAAGAAACCCTGAATGATCACAGAAATATCAACTTACTAGAGATCTTCAAAGAAAAAGAAAGCATAGAAACAAGAATAGGAGACTTAGACATTGACTACGTTATGTATGAGGAAACACAGGTGAATATCATGACAGAAAGAACTTGGGAAATTTTAGGAAAGCCTGCTATGATTCCTTTATTGGGAGGCTAGGATTATTTAGAGGAAAGTTGATAACCCTATGTGGAATAATTACCCATATATCTATGAGTACTCATGGAACTTCGATAGAGGAAGAATTTGAGGTTGTTAAATTTATTGAGGACAACGCCCCATTTTCTATGTTACTAGGAAAAACCTGGATTGAGAAGGATCAAACCCGAAGAAAGAAAGAAGAATACCTCAAACATAAAAAGAAAAACCTAAGAGACTTCATGACTAAGATAATCACACACTTATTGAAAGAACAAGAAGACCAATCGAAGCTACTGAGGACCAAAGATCTGGATGTCGAAGTTGAAAGAACACAAGAGGACCTGAGACACTTGTTTGTACAGGAGAGTAGAGCACCTACACCAGAGAGAGAAGACGTATTTCCCTTGAACCCTAGTAAAAACCATCAACAATGCGAAGTTACTATGATAAGAGAAGATAAGAATCAGAATGGAAAAGGGAATACCGAGATGCAGATCACTGGAAAGAAGGATAGAAAGCTCAGCAAGAAGAAAGCCAAGTTAGAAAAATTACAAACAACACCAGAAAGAAATTCTTAGAAGGAAGGATTCCAGAAATTGAACTTCGTCGGGATATCAATACAAAACAGCATGGCACTTTGCCATGGAGAAACAATATGACCATTTGAGGCATTATGACTGTTAGCCTGACACTTCCAAATGGGTATACCAGAAGTTATGGGTAGAAAGTTCGCCATCAGACTGTTGGGACCATGCCATAATGAAAAGAAATGCATTAATGAAATCTTCTCACCCGTTGAGAGATCCGTTACCTTATTTTATACTTATTCTTTTGAGCCTTACATTGAGAACACTTTTTCCACCTGTGATTATTTGAGCCCACATATTAGTTGATTTCAAAAAGTGATCATCGAGTTATCACCATCCATCCCGTGGCATTGAGTAGTTTCTCTTCAACCCGAGATATTCAACACGAGCATGCATGTACGAAGAACTTAGTGAAGTCGAAGAGTCTATGAAGGAGGTACTCATCGACCTCATGACTAAAAGGGTAATGTCTATGGGTGTACAAGCTTCATCGACGAGAGGAGTGCAAGCCTCCCCGTCGACTACTCACGGATCTGGATCTTCTCGAGCTGCGACAGAGAAAAGAACCAAGCATAGATATGACTTGGGGAATGCGAAGTTATTACCTTCTATCCTACCCAAATACATCCCACACATGGCCAGTGTAGTGATTTGTGATAGTTTCCCAAGGGACTTCGACTACACCGTCATCACTACGTATCTCTCGAAAGGGATACGTGCATTCAGAACATAGCTAGAGAGGATTCCAACCTTGAATATCAGTGACTATAAACTGGGATACCATAAGAGCTATGGCATGCTCACACCTCACAAATATATGACCAAGACGAAGGGAAAGAAGAATAAAATCATCCCCCAACCATGGAATATGGACATCGTGAGGTCCATAATATTGAACGTGATGAAGATACCACATTTTGGAAGACACTAGGAGGTTAACACATGTGTTAATATCCTGTTGTTGTGCTTCCATGGTGGCTATCTATGGTTGGACATATGTATCACTTTCGATCCATAGGATCACCAAACTGAGCATGCAGGGACCAGACCCGCAAGACTTCTACTAAGGAAAAGCTGCAGACCACACCTTGGCATAGATGATTAAAGATACATACGACGATGTCGAGAATGGGATGTGAGGCTAAAAGGTAGCCTCCATCCTGAATGGTGTAGTGCGCCTAGCATGCTAATTAATTGTAGGAAAGCTATTAAGAAAGAACATACCCACACAGGTCACAGGGTTTGTTGCTGACCTCACTAGGAAATGCGTGGAAGGCCTACAGATGAATTGGGCGAAGTACCTAGTTAACCAACTTGAATTGGATTTCCGCGTAGATCAAGATCAGGGCTATGAGTTCCACTTTAGATGGCTCCTGATCCTCATCGTGTTTACTACTTGGGAGATGCTATAAGGTGTGACCTTCCCTGACATCGAGCCATTCAAGATTCTCTTTGCGAAGTTCACCATGCTATGGTATTCGAGCGATATGAGAAAACAATGGCAGTCGAACATAGTATTTCATACCTATTACCTTCATCTTAGGAGGGCTATTGAGTCCTTCCCTTGTATGATGTTGAACACCCTAGACATGTTCGGGCCTCTTATGAAGTTCCGCGTAGATAGGCATTTTATTTATATCACTATGTGCGTCAATGAAAGTAAAGAAGAACTTTAGTCCTATTACAATCTCACCACAAAGGACCTAGAAGAAATCATTAAATACTAGCCTACAGAACTCCTTATCCCTGCTAACATCGTAGATTTGTCTGATATGAACCTCCTTGAAAATCCAGTGCTTACTCACAAAGAGTATGATGCCCCAAGTAGCAGGAGGAAGAAAAAGAAAAAATATGTATAGGAAATACACAACAAATCAAAAGAGACTTCATCTGAGTCACTGAGTGGAGGAGGTGACGAGGAAGTGAACAAAGAAGAAAAAGAAAAAGAAGAAGATAAGCAAGGTAAAGTCACATCGTCACATAACCTCCCTGATGACATCGATCCATCTAAGAAAAGGAAGGTTTCCCCCATGAAACCTTCATCGCGGAAGAATTCCAAATCTAATAAGCCAAAGATGCAGAATGTACTCACGGTCGATGACTTCGACTTCATTATTTCAGCTATAGGAGATGCCTCAGAAGATTTTTTGCAAAGAACTGAAGAAAAAAAAGAAGACATGTATGATAGAATTGAAGCGTAACTAAGAGGTGTACAACAAGCCCTTTATTGGAGTTGCACAGTGTCCACTACACCCCTGCCATCAGATGAAACAGAGTTGGGAGATGAGCCTACCCAACTCCGTAGAATAGTTGATGCGACTGAAGCTCACCTTTGTCATGTACATGAAGAAAAGGAATAGGCCATATTGGCCTTAAAACAAGAACATGAGGAAGTTATAGAGCAATACAAGATTACACAATAGGAGAAGGACACCCTTCAAGTGAAGTTCAAAGAAGAGAGAGCGCAGATCCAACAGGAGAAAGAAAATCTGCTCGCAGAGTAGGTCAGAGTAAAAGAAGCAGTCAACAGAGAACTTCGATCTATGATGGGCTTAGAGAAAAAGGAGGAAGAAACAATAGAGCATCAAGTAGCACAGCTCTTGGAAGCCATCCAATAGATACAACAAAGAATAGCAGAATTAGAGCTACAAACTATGCCCAACACCCCACAGGATGTCTGAGATAAACGAGAAGCAACTACTCAAACAACAGTTGAAATAATCAAGGCACTCACCATGGAATGTAAACAACTAAGTGATTGCAGTGCCCAGAATTATGAGTGACTCACTGAGGATCCTGAATTGAAGGCACTGGAGTCACATCTCCAAGAGGCAAAGCAGTAAGCATAAATAGTACAGGTGCATTTGAATCCCTTGTCAGCATTCGAGGGGATGAAGCGATCCCAAGAATAGCGCACTTCTCAACAGCAGGTCCACACCATTCAGAGCAAAGTCATGGAAGTGACTCAAAGGCTCCAACCAATACAGGACGATGCTTGCCAAATATTCACAGAGATCAAAGGCTGAGGAGCAAAACTGGAGCAAATCATCACTATAGTTGAACAACGCTTAGAGGAAGCTGTCAACAAAGAAGTAATCCAATAGTTCGTTGAGCTGGAGTGTGTGGCACAACAACAGGTCGAAGGAGATCGAGCCAATCTCAAGGCTTTTGAAGCATAGCTACCCAGAACAGAGTGACTCGGAACGAGTCATAGGTGAGTGTTGGGGGCCTGTTGGCCCTTGACCAAGTTTTGAGGATCCTTGGTCATGTTTAACCTAATTTTGGGACTTCGACAAGCTATTGACAACGGAGCGCAAGTCGAAGTGGAGATCGCAGGATCTCGACCCCTTTTTTAGGGCTTTTTGGGTTTCAGGCTTATGTAACTAGTATGGGGATGTCAGCCCAAGGGTTTACCCATGCTTAGGCCCTTTTTGTAATGTATAAATAGAAGTCTAGGCAATGTAAGAAGGGGATGGAGAAGGAGTGCTATGATAACTGCAAGAGATTGCAAGAGGCTTTGTGCGTAGTGTATGTTGAGACTTGTAGATCTAAGTGCAAGTCATCTGTAGTACTTTGTGCGTAGATTGTTTAAGGATCTGCACTTGGAACTACTCAAGGAAGGAGGATCTTCGGAGTGCACGTAGATCTCCTGCCCTATGCGGAGTAGGATTTTGAGGCTTTGTGCATGTAAGAAGATTGAAAGAAGCTAATAAAGAAGACGAAGAGTTAGTGGATGTAGCCCTAGGGTGGGGGTGAACCACGTATATCCTATGTTGTAATTGATTTGTGATTTATGGTTGTTCTCTTATTGATGTGATTGAATAATTAATGCTCTAATATTTAATTAAAAGGATCTAATATGGTAGCTTAGTGCTGAATAATGTGAATGAATGCTAGATCTGGTCTATGTTGGTATGCTTAGTGCTTGAATCTATTGAATACTGCACCAATATTTTATTAGGGTTTAGCTGCGCTGTAAACTAAGACTGAATATTGATGAACTATAACTACTAAGTGCTTTGTTAAGGTGTTACAGTCACAGATCTGTGTCCCGTGTAAGGTTGCAGACATCTGAGTCCTGCAACCACGCCTCCCTCTACCTCGGGTGAGACTTCATCTACTTCACAGGTGTTGCCGAAAGGGCCAATAGTTAAGGTTTTTTTGGTGCACAGTTGTAGCATTGAACCCCGGGTCCACCCCTGTGCCAACACCTAGTAACTACATTCCAAAGGGACTAGTCCCTTTGGAGAGATTGTTCGATGGAAATGATTTTGTGGTGAAGGTTAAAGGTTCGACTGAAAATGTTGATGTGACTGAATGCAATTTAGGAACAGAGGAGGAGCCCAAATATGTCAAATTGTCTAGCAGTCTGTCAAAGGAGAAAAAGGTTGAGTATTTCAAGCTTTTGAGGGAGTTTTTTGATGTTTTTTCTTGGAAATATGAAGACTTAAGAACATATGACACAAACATCATGGAACACAAAATCCCTTTGAAAGAAGAGGCCAAACCTTTCAGGCAGAAACTCAGATAGATAAACCCCATGTTGTTGCCTATTATGGAAAGGGAAGTAAAGAAGTTGTTGGATGCTCAGATCATCATTCCTTTGAGATATTCAGAATGGGTGGATACTCTGGTGCATGTGAGGAAGAAAAATGGGGAAATTAGATTGTGTGTTGATTTTAGAAATTTGAATAGGAGCTCCAAAAAAGATAACTACCCCTTGCCAAAGATGGAGCACATTTTGCAGAGAGTGCCTGGTTCATCTAGGATGTCTATGATTGATGGATTCTCTAGCTACAATCAGATCGATGTCCTTCCTGAAGGCAGAGAGAAGAAAACCTTCACTACTCCTTGGGGAACATTCATGTATGCTAAAATGCCCTTTGTATTGATGAATGGAGGAGCAACCTTCTAGAGAGCCATGGACATTGCCTTTATTGGAGAGAAAGAAAAATTTGTAGTCATCTATCAGGATGACATTATAGTATTCTCAAGGTATGATAAAGAGGATTGTCATCATCTAAAGAAAGTCTTCTTGAATTTTAAAAGGTTTGGTCTCTCCCTCAATCCTAAGAAATATTTGTTTTCTATGAAGGAGGGAAAATTATTGGGGCATATTGTGTCAGTAGAAGGGGTAAGAATCGACCCAAGCAGAGTAGAGGCCATCTAGGCATTATCTTTTCCTAGATCTAAGAAAGAGGTTTAGCCTTTCTTGGGTAAAATCAATTTTTTAAGGAGATTCATTTCTAATTTTGTTGAGTTGGTTAAGCACATTAAAACCATTCTTAGAAAAGGAAGCGAGGTGAAATGGATTGCTGAGTCTAGAAATTCTTTTGACCAAATCAAGAGGGATTTGACTGAAGCACCTGTGCTAATCAACCCTAAATATTCTAAGGAATTTTTTATTTTTTCTTTTGCCTCATTTGACACATTGGCTATTGTTTTTCTATAGAAAAATACAGAAGGGTTAGAGCAGCCTATTTCTTTTTTTAGCAAAGAATTGAGGGATGCAGAAATGAGATATGATATCATGGAGAAGCAAGCATATTCTTTGGTCAAATCCCTCAAGGCTTTCAGGATCCATGTTCTAAATTCAAAGATTATTTCATATGTCCCCTTAGCCTCACTGAAAGAAATATTGATCCAACCTAATATAGATGGGAAGAGAAGCAAATGGATTGCCAAAATTCTAGAGTTCGACCTATAAATAAATCCCACTAAATTGGTAAAGGGCCAAGGTTTAGCGAGGTTGCTGGCTAAATCAAACTGCAAGGATTTGGGGGTTAATTTCATGAACGTGAACTCAGAAAATCAACAAACTGAGATTTTTGGTAAAGACTCTCATGTCAACCTCAACTTAGCAGTATGCACTTGATATAAAGACATCATATATTTTTTGCAGAAGTTGAGGCCTCCTGATGGTTTGAACAAAAACAAGGTGAGATATTTGAAACTCAAAGCAATCAAATATTTTTTGATTGGTCATGTTTTGTACTAGAAGGATCCTATGGGAGTTCTATTAAGATGTCTAGACCCACAGGAGGCCGAAATAACTATGATTTATTTTCATGACAACTCGTGCGGGGGACATCATTTTTGGAGGACCACAACTTATAAGATCCTCAGAGCTGGGTATTTCTGGCCCGACCTTTTTAGTGATGTTTGTGAAAATATTAGATCTTGTGTCAAGTGCCAAAAGTTTGTTGGAAAGAAACAACTCAAATCTTTTCCTTTGAAAACTTTAATGGTTTCTGGACCTTTTCAGCAGTGGGGTCTTGACTTCATTGGAAAGATCCACCCAACCTCAAGTGTTCAACACAGGTGGATTTTGACTACCACTAATTATTTTATCAAATAAATAGAAGCCATCCCTACAAGGGTTTCCTCCCACAAGGTAATCATAAGCTTCCTTGAAGATATCATGTCCATATTTGGTTGTCCAAGAAGGATTGTTACAGACAATGTTGCCTCTTTCAAAGATGAACCATTAATCAAGTTCTATGAGAAATATGGGATTACACTAGTCCATTCTACTCCCTACTACCCTTATGGAAATTGTTTAGGAGAGTCCTCCAACAAAAGTCTCATAAAGATCATCAATAAGTTGTTAGAAGACAACAAGAAAGCATGGGACTCAAAGATGAAATTCGCCTTATGGGTTGATAGAGTTACAACAAAAAGGTCACTTGGCATTTCAACTTTTCAACTTGTGTATGGGGTTGAGGCTATTTTTCCTACTCAACTCACCTTGCCTATGGAAAATTTCCTCCATGAATACCAAGGAGAACCCGATGATATGGTTAGAAGGATACTCCAACTGGTAGAAGTACATCAGACCAGGGAGCAGCTTCTTGATAAAGCGCAGGATCATTAGCAGAAAATAAAATGATCCTTTGACAAGAGGAAAAGAAAGGAATATTTTCAGCTGGGGTATCTGGTGCTCAAGTGGGATGCCCGAAAGCAAGACAAAGGAAAACATGGTAAATTCGAAGCCTTATGGATTGGTCTCTTTAAGATTTCTAAGGTATTTTTAAACAAAACTTATAAATTGGAGAACTTGGAGGATTCCAAAGTTTTTGGTGACCTTGTCAATGCGCACTTTTTGAAAAAGTATTTTGTTTAAGCCGTTATCGACATTCCACCATTGTAATTACCACTTCCTTTTTATTTCTAGTTTGAATAAGAGACTCGATAACCCAAAGCTAAGGAACTCAAAATGCACGTTCTTGGCAGCTTACAGGTAGCATACCATCCCCTGTGGAACCAATGTTATCACATGAGGTTGTCAAGGGCCATATTTTATTGTTCTTAATACCTATGTATGTATCCTCATCTCATATATCTCTCTCTTTTCCCCACCATGAAGTGCTAGGATTTTTCCCTCTGACTGATAAAGTCATTTTACCCCTTTGTTGATGACCTGGTTTCCCTTGGTGTCTTGCCTGAACAAGTCCCGACGCAAAGGTTTTCTATTTTTCTCGAAGAAGGAAGAGCACTCATCATCACTTTGTCTCGAATTACTAGTCATTTGGTTTCCTGAGCCCACATCAAGTCATCCAAGTCCTTATTTGCACAGGAAGAAACCATGGGCTCAAGGCACAACACTTAAAGCGGTCTATTGCGGGCTTGAAGAAAGCAAGTGACAAGGTTCAATTTTCAATGACAGAGATCCCAAGAGCATTTCAGATTAGTCGATCTCGGTCTTTTGGAGCGTTAAAGTTGCATGAGGTTTAAAGACCAAGTGGAAGCCTCGAAGTTGTATATCAAGCGCCACACATCCTTCCAGATCAGAAGGTCATTGTTTACTTCGGGACTTCGAGGCTTCCCCTCTCATTTTCCTCCAGAGTACTTTCTCTTGGAGTTGTAGATCAGGCGACACACATCCTTCTCCATCGCATGATCAATATTTACTTCAGGAATCTAGACTTCAGGAGTTTTAGCTCTTCCCCTCTCTCTTTCATCTAGAGCGTTTTCTCCCAAAGTCCACAGATTGTTGTCACATGTCCATCGAAATCTAACGGTGGTAGTTTGATTCAAGACTCAAAGATTCGGGAGTTTCAGCTTCCTAGCTCCCATCTTCATCCTGAGCGTTTTCTCCTGTAGTCCACAGATCGCTGCCGCGTGTGCATCAAAATCTAATGGTGGTAGTTTTATTCGAGACTCTGGGCTTCGAGAGTTTCATCTTCCTTGCTCCTGTCTTCATCCGGAGCATTTTCTCCCAAAGTCCATAGATCGCTGTAGCATGTCCATCCTAATATAATAGTGGTATTTTTCTTCGGGACTCTGGGAGTTTAAGATTCCTCACTCCCATATTCATCCATAGTGTTTTCTCCGGAAGTTGAAATATCCCTGTCGCGTTCCCTCCTTAGATCGACTGTCTTCGTTCACTTCAGAGCTCCATATCTACATGCATACCACCCTTGAGCTATGAAGTGCCAAAGTATGTGGTAGTCATCGATTCAGATATGTGATGTTCTCGTCAGTCATGACACCTTGCATCCATCTGGCAGTGACATGTGGCACTCAGTCTAGGCTCCTTTGGGCATATCATCCACTAGTTTCCATGTGACATGTGTCACCTCTCTTTTCATGAAACACCAACATAGTGACGTAAGGACACCATGTTATATCATCCTCCATGAAGTGTTCTTATTCAACGCCAAAATTAGCACCATCTCCCAACGCGGTTAGAATGATCCTAAAGTTAGTTGGTGGATGAACTTTAGTGGTGGTGCTGAATTTAGCAGGAGAACCCAGATTGCATATCACGACCAGATCAATGGAAAAGTTTCATTGTGGGGGCACAACATGCTCAAACGATAAAATTGTTGAGTGGTCCCGCAATTGAAACCATGGTATAGTGAAAGAGCTATGTGGAGGAAGGTGGTGGATTGTGGGCTCAAAAGCGGTGTGGGTCCAAACCACCTTTGACGGCCCCACAATCACATGATTATAAATGTCAAATCCGAGAGTAGTGTGTGGAAACCCCCTTGTCATTAAGCCTCATCCCGATCTCGATGAAGGTTCAGTTAATGAAAAAGGAGTGGTGGTTGAAACCTCAACTCACTCCATAAATAGAATTCATGGAGGATTTGGCCATGGAAATATAATTGTCAACCTGAGGTACCCCTATAGACGGTTTTTCCTGCATGCCCATGCTGGGCTGAGTTTGTGTCTGACAGGAGGATACACGCACAATCTGAAATAAGAAGGTGCAGATGAAAGGCTTTGAATTCAGTGGCCAGATCACACTCCTAGTATTCGTGGATTGATCTGAGTATAAATCGACCAGTTCAATATATTTTTAGGATCGTCGTTGAATGGTTTAGAAGAGCTCCCTACTGTGTAATTTTTGATGCCAGGACTATTCTCTGGTTATGTATCAAACTTGAGACTTTCTCATTAATAGAATTCAAATTATTTCATCTCTTTGTGTAAATTGTGCTGAAACACTTGGGCATGGAGGATCCAGTCGAGGGTTGTGGTTTCTATTATAATGTAGGTTTGATTACAGTGTTGTTGTGACCATTTTTAGTCAACTTATTTGTTATCTTATTTCCCCTTACGTTGAAAGGCTTGGGCATGGAGGATCCAATCGAGTTATTGTAGTTGCATGATAATGTAGGTTTTATTATTATTCTACTATGACATATTTCAGTGTCTGAAACTTGAGTTCTAGAGTGCTCTTGAGCCTGATTTTTTCTTCACGAAGCTGCTTGAAATTCAGATGCCCATATCAGTCTTGTTCACCTCTCTCACTAAGTATTCCTTCTTCTCACAATTAAACTCAAATCACTGACTGAAGTTAATGAGGACCTGACTTCCCTGTGCATTGATTGTCCAATTTCTATGTTAAAATCATTCTTGTACTGAGTTTTGTCCATTTGACCTCCACTCATAAAACCAAATTCCACCAAACTTTCTGATGGGTATTGAGCTTATCCTGTTGTAGTCAAAGGGTGATTCTCAGTGCTAACACTTAGTATGTACCAACATACGAGATGCCTTCATCGATGGAACACACTAATGAAGCACAACCCCTAGGACAAGTAAGTACCATAAAGACTTTTCTACAATCCTGTGTTAAACTACTAAATGATCCATCATCTGTTAAAGTTTTACAAAATATGTTAGAAATATGTAAAAAATACATGGAGGGAAATATATAACATAAAATAATTAATCACTTGCATACAAGGGAAGGACAAGTAGAGAGTTTAGACTGAATGCCAACATTGGAGATTTCAACATGGGGGATATTATACTGGATTTAGGCTCTGAAGTAAATGTGTTACCCAAGAAGACATGGCAATGTATGGGAGAGCCCACATTAGGATATTCACCTGTTCAACTGAAAATATCAAATAAACATAGGGTTCTTCCAATTGGAAGGCTAGAGGGTGTGACAGTAGATCTGGATGGAGTGCGCACTAAAGCTGATTTTGAAGTGATAGAAATAGTGGATGGCACAACACCTTATCCAACATTGCTTGGCTTGGATTGGGCGTTTGAAAAGTAGGACATAATAAATTTGAATATAAGGAATATGACATTCAAGTAAGGATAATACAGACTCTTTGCACCACTATACCCTTCAGAAGGAGAAAGGCTTGTATAACCCACTTGCTTAGACCTAGAGGAAATCAACCAGTTATACAAAACAACCGCATGAGAAGAAGATTATGTGAATCCAACTGTAGATGGAGTACTTAACTAGAGAAGCATCACATCATGCGCTTTAGAATCTGATACAGGTTTGGATAATTGGCAGCACAGATTACATGAAGTATCCACAAGAAGGTGCGCAAGAATAGACCACACAGTAAGATCGGTAGTGTTATCACTGAAATTTCGTCTGCATATGGCGACAAGATCTCCACATCATCAAAACAGAAATGAAGTCACTCATGGGACTGAATTAATTTCAGATCACTCAAGAAGGGAAAAAACTATACAAAGTAACCAAAAATTGAAGGGCGCTTTACATCAGCTTGATGCGCGCGCACATGCGCGGGACAAAAACGTGTTATGCGCGCATGCGCGCCCGATGCGCGACTGTCCACACAAAAAATCCACGCATCTGCTAATACGACGCATTAATTGCCTAGGTCGGCCTCTCGACCACCTATGGACCGGCCCCCAAAGTGATTTGACCATCAGATCAGGGTCGGATCTGCAAATTCGGCGAATTAATGACCTAAGTGAACCCTAAACAGGTCCGTGTTCACACTGGAAGTTGGTTACATGACCTCCTGGAAAAATGCTATAAATAGATATGAGGACTCATTGTTTCAATAGGGAATTCAAAGCATTGTTACGCTGTCCAGATGATTCAGAGCTCAGCCTTTGACAAACAACTCATCAACAGTGTAAACCAGAGTTCTTTCATCACTCATTTCAGTTTTATTCAGTTGTAAGGAAAGCTTCGTGTTGAGGGCCCCGAAGAGCCTTCCGCTGGAGGGAGAAGGAACACCGATCCCTCTCTTCTGCGTGCGCTCTAGTTTCAATAAAGCACCTGCCTGAAACCTTTGACGACACATATGTCTGTTGTTTAATGTTCCTTGTCTATTCTTGTAATGTTATTTTCTTTCAGTTCGTAGTTAGATTATAGTTTGTTTCTATTTCTGTTAACCCTTTTTCCCCACAGCATCCTGTTCTGCCCTGCCAAGCCCAACAGGGCATGCCAACGTTTCTATTTTTTCTCACCCGGTGACGATTCGAACGCGAACAGATTGGCGACTCCACTGGGGATTTTTTGGTATTGAATCCTCCCTCAATTGGGTTTAATTCACTTTCCTTTTGTTGTTTTTAACTTGCAAGGACTCAAACCGGCTCTCACCGACCTGTTAACCGGTCGATTCACAGCAGAATCGAGGGAATCGATGATTTTTCTCAAGTGCACGGGTATTCCACCACACAGGCGTGCGCATGCGCTGGAACTGTATTCTCTTTGCCGCGCACACGCGCCTCTGTCTATAGTGACAGCCGCGCATTGGAACTAAAATTTTCATTGTAAGGTTTTGATGTGGGGAAAGTCAGTTTCTTCCTCAACAATGATGTATGCATGCTCTAAATACTACACCACTTAGACCCCTAAACTTATAAAGGGGATAATCTAGCAAGCATAGGCACTTAGGTGGATAAAAATCATTTTTCCCTTATTTGCTTTTTGCCACGTGGATGGCTTGTTGTGATTTATAATTTAAGTGGAACATCAAATCACATCTAAACTCACATTCGGGACTAGAAGTTGCAAGTAACAATCTTGAGTATGCTCTTCTCTCGCGCCATCAAGCGACCTTGA
>JZKD02S1690329.1:105271-119663 GCA_000966675.3 Picea glauca
TTAATGGTAGAACGGCGAGGGGGGTCCGGAATTTAATCTGGACCGAAGATCTGGGTGCGCATATTCTGACCACCCAGATATGTGTAATGCATAATATAGAGCACCTATGCGCCCCCAAATTAGGATAAGTGGGTTTTTAACCCATTCTTTGCCACTTTTTCGTCGAAGGGGACACTTCATAGGAAAACACCCAGCATACAAGATTATGTGCTAACAGTACTTACTTGTCCCATGTAATGTATTTCGCTATATGATCCAATAACGGAGGCATTTCATATTTTGGTTCTTCCTTACTTTGTTGCACGGTTGAATTCGTTACAATATCTTCCTTCTAGAATTCTTGTCGAGCTTGCTTAAATATATCCTTTTCCTTCTGCGTGTCAAACTGCTTCCTTATTTCAGCATTCTTTTTCACCGACTGATTTTGTGTTGGCTCTTGTCGAACAATGTCATCCCCTATTTTAGCTCCTCCACGAGTAACTATATTAATATTCCATCCGTCATCCATTGCTTCAGCAGAAATCCATTGAACATTATGGTTATTCTAGTTCCTCATTTCTTGGATCTTTATTAATAGTGTCGAACACTCTTCTGTGTCGTGGTCTGATGTGCGACAGTACATACAAGTTGTTGGTGGAAGTGGACATTCTCTTGCATAATGTCATAGTTGTTGACAATTGTGACACACCACTGGTCATCTACCTCATACGAAACCTCCTCGGGCTCAACCTCCACCTCTGTATCCTGCTTGATCCCATCTCAGTGCATTATACTAATGCGCTTGATTATACTGCGCGCTATTGTAATGAGGTTGTGTTGTGTTGTACTGTGGTTGTGCATTATTGTATGGATGTTGCGCAGTATTGTATTGTTCTTATGTAGTGTTGTATGGAGATGGACCTTTATTAAACTGTGGTGTGGCTTTCAACGTCATCATTTCTAACTGCACACTATATGTGTTTGATGTCCTTTCTCACATCAACTCCATAGTTCTACAATCTTTGTCATCGTGGCCTACTAACTTGCAAAATGTGCAATATGAATTATTCAAGACTGTTTGGTATTTCTGCATCATCGTGTAGTGATAAGGGTCATGACTCGGTTTCTTGCAAATTTCACACCATGGTCCTCTTGTTGGTAACGGATTTGGCATTCCTATTGGTAACGGATTTGGCATTCCTGTTTCCAAATATTGCATGAATGTTGGACATTCGTTTTTGTGGTGTCCTTCTATCCTGCATGTGGTACACCAAACAACTTCTCATTTGTCCTTGTTCTTATTATGGTTTAGTTGAAATGTTAGATTCTTCAAGTCCTCCTTCAACTCTTCAATCACTGGGTCTGTTTGCTGGTACTGGTTTTTTTCTAGTTGCAAGGTTTCCTGGAGAGCCTCTACCTGCGTTTGGAACTTTTTTTGTCGCAATGGATATTTTAAGTGTGGGAGCAGTGATTTGACAAACAGGTGTCGATGTTACATCTCGGTCATGAGATATTTTAACTTTCCCTTCAGTCTCTTGAATCTCTGATCAATCTCCCATACAAACTCTCCTGGTTTCTGTCTTATTTCGATCATCTCATTCGCGTGCCAATCCTTTGAGCTTGACTTCTGAAACTCATTAATCAGTAACTTCTTAATGTCTTCCTGTTTCCTTGTCGTTTCAGGGGTATTGTTTGTGTCTAAACTCATGTACCAGTCTAGTGCACAGTCTCTTAGCATAATAGCTAGTTGCACAAGTTTGGTATCTTTGTCAGTGATCTGTTTTCTTCCCATATCTTTGCACAAATAAACAAGTGTTTCTCAGGGTCTTCTGTTGCTTCTCCTTGAAATTCTGGTAACCTGATGGTGGGATCGTGTCTTTCCATTCTAAATGTTGAACTACTACCTCCACGTCATGTAAATACTTGACTGGTGTTGCCCGTACTGGATCCTCCAGTTGTTGTTCCTTCTGTAGATGTACTTCATGTTGTTTGACTGCTTCTGAACTTCGGTTGTCTAAACGATCATGTTCTCTTTGGTGTATTAGTCGCACATGGGTTTATGGGTTCCACACTGACATTAGTATGGATAGGATTATTGCCTTCTCTTATCGTTCTTGGACCTCTCATATTCATCTCATATGTTGCACGTAGGATTTCCTCAATCTGCTCCACAGCCCAGAGATCCTCTACCTCTTCCTCATCACTTGCCAAGCCTTCCCGCATGGCTATGGCTCTCTTCTTGGTATTCACCTTGTATTTTTAGGGTACTCTGGTACATTTCTTTCCATCTGTCGCCATGATTTGCTTGATCTGGTCATCATGAATCATGATTGAGTCCAAGGGTTCCTTGTTATAACCCTAAATTGCATCAGACATGCATACCTGGAATCAGACCATCTAACTTGCTATCTTTTCCAAGCCATCACTGAACAAGCTCCTCTAAAAATCATTGTTTTGAAGGTATATGCACCCTGCACCACTATTTTCCGTGTACACATACCTATTGACCCACTACAACCCACGTACACTCACAGAATATCGAAAAAAAATGAAAATTGCATAGGATTCTGGTTTCCGGACCATTACCTAACCATTTGACCACCCATATCCAGTCACCCCAACCGTTACTATCTCCTTTGGCCTATAAAAGAAAGGTTTGGGGTCCTATTTTAAAGAGAATCACGAGAGCATAGAAACTTTGCCCATTTCCTTATCCCCCCTTTGCCCCAATATTCGGCAATCATATTGTGAGTTGAGCAGTTGGTGCATTGTGAAGAGGATCCCAGGACCAAGTTCGAGGAGCAGTGTCGATCTCATGTTGTAAGTGACTTTTTGTGAGATTAATATAAAGAAGTACTTTTTTTGTCCCACCAAATGACATCTTAAAATTGTATGATTTGTTTACATTTCTTTTTTATGATGTCTAACCCACTAATCCATATGTAGAATGCATGCTTGTAGTTTCTTGTTTGTCTTTTGATGAATGTAGGTCAGCCTTGGGAGGAGATCTACAGTCAGGAAACAACCAAGCACAAAGGGATCAACACCGGACGTGAAGTTTAAGGTAGGCCTACCGGATCCCTCTCTCTTGTTTTTATGTATGAATGTGGGGTAATGTTGGGATAGTGATTAAAAGTAGGAGACTTTAGATAGTTTGCTCTGCCTACGCTTTAGACCCTTGGTGTAGTCCGTAAAGGGGTTTTACCTCTATCAAATTCCTCCTTCTTTCTCTTATCCTTTCCTCCCTCCATTTCTCCTTGTTCTGTCAGTGATTCCCCCCCTCCCCCATGCATGTAGGTAATTTTAGTTGTCTGACTCCATTGTCAGTACTCCTTTGTTATACAGTAGTATTTTAATGGAAGTATAAAACGATCGAATGTACCTTCCTTGAGGTCCACATAGAAACTCTTGCTCCACTGCGCTATACGACTTTGATGTGTCTACTGCAAACTCCGTTATAAAACTTGCCACAATATTGTCAAGCCAAAAATCTACTGTGCAGGTGAACTTATTGTTCACCTGTTGTAATTGTTCAATCTGTACTGGGGTCCACTCTATCTGTCGAATCCATTTTGTTGCATGGTTATCCTTCAACCTTAGTATCCACTCCTACAATAGATGTGGAAAATCATAGAAAAAGACTTCATGTTAATCAATAAACACGTATTTCTCAAGATACTTTTGGGGTGTTAGTCTAGGGTTTCTATTGTCTTTTTGTGCGAACTCTAGATCCTTAGTTCTTAGCCAAGTTTCGATCTTTGCTTTTGTGGGATTCCATGGTCTCGATATTCCCTTCTAATGGCTCATTTCTCTCTGCCCTAACCTTTTCTTGATCCGCCTTTGACATATCTTCGACTTATCTCATCTACTCAACCCTCTTCTATTCCTACCAATGACAAAGAAACCATTTGTTGGTTACTATTCCTCTGTTATGTCTGAGTTTATTGACCCAGGGTTCATGTATGTTTGGGTTTCCAACAAAGCCTCTAAAACTATCGACCCTCCTAGTAAACCAGAAGGAAACACAGCACACATAGTGTGTTGTGCAGTCTCACCCAAGACAACTTTAATGGGTGGTTGTAAGACTCATGTGTTTACAACCTTGGATTGAGTCTCAGATAAGTGAGCTATACATTGAACCATTATTACAATTGTAACTGCAATACACTGTCATTTATGAATACACAGGAAATGTAACAACTCAATTATTAAGCATAACAGATAACTACTGAAACTATGATACAGATATGAAAGAAGTTATCAGACAACATAGATGTTAGGGTGGTTCACCCCCCTCTTGGGGCTACATCCACAAAAATTTGGCTCTCAGCTATTTTATTATATTATTTTTTCATCTACAGCACCACGTGCTTACACTTCTTCTCAATCAGGTAAGAACTATATGAGGCAGACTAGATCGCACTAGGCTCCCCAGCCTTTGAACTAACCCTCAAGATCTACCCTCCTTTGGTTTCCCTCTAGCTTAACAGCTTGTACAAAATAGGTCGTATAGCAAAAAACCTTACATATCTCATCAACTCATGCGTAACTACTATCGTAACAATGATCATAACCCTCTATAATACCTCAGTATCTATATTTATACATTTATGTCTCTTCAGCCATTACAATACCTTACCAAAACCGTAACACTACCGTCGTTAGGTCTTCCTCCCATGCATTCATGTTGTTATTCCTTCGAGCTGTTGCTTTCCTTGGATGCGCGCATGTTGTGTTTCCTTCCAGCTGTTTCTTCTCTTGTGCTCGCTTTCTTTCCCAAAATTCCCTTCTTTTCCACTTTAGCCTACCTCCAACCCCTGTTGACATTGCAGACCTTTGTCAAAGAATTTTTTAGGATCTTATTAAAGGCTTCCACTGTTCCATTTTCTTGAGGGTGATAAGGTGTACTCTTTTGATGATAGACTTCAAACTCCTCAGTCATAGCCTTGATAGTACCATTGATGAAGTGATTTCCTTGGTTACTCATCAAAATCCTTGGGTATCCAATTCTGGTGATCACTTGCTCAAACAGGAAGTGTGTTGTTGTCTATGCACTACAATATTTTACTTGTGTTTCTTTTTCCCATCGCATTAAGTACTATGTCATAGTAATGATATACCTTTCTCCTAACCTCTTTGTTGGTGGGTTAATTGGTCCTACAAAGTCTATTTCCCATTTTTTGAATACTTGCAAGGCTACTTGTGGTATTAGGAGAATCTCATCCCGTCTATTAGGTTTTCCAACCCTCTGACATACATCACATCTCTGGCAGTAGTCCTTTGCATCTCTAAGAATGGTCGGCCACCAAATTCTTGCACGTAATACCTTCTACACGATATATTTTCCTTCATAATTTCCTCTAGCTATTCCCTCATGAGCCTCTACTAAAATCCTAGGCCTTTCATGTTCTAGTACACATCTTCTCAAGATGTTTTATGTGCCCATATTATATAAGTGTCCTACAATCAATTGATAGTCTGCAGCTCTGACTACCATATTTTTCTTCTACGCAGTGTTGAATTCTTGTGGCATAGTCCCTGTACTCAAGTATTCAACAATGTCAGCAAAATATTCATCAACTATTGGATTGAAAATAACTGTGCATCAAGGAATTTGTCCTCTAAATTTGTAGGTTCCTCTCCATTGGTGATCCTCGACAGGTTATCGGGTCCTGCATTCAATTTCCCTGGTTTAACTATCACTTCAAAGTAAAATTCTTGAAACAACAGTAACCATCTACAGATTCTCCCCCCCCAACACTGGCTTATTGACTAGGTACTTGAGGGTAGAATGTTCTGTGAACATTTTAAACTATCTCCCATGTAGATAGTGTCTGAAATTTTGTAGTGCATATACCATTGCTAGGCCTTCTCTCTCTATAGTATTGTAGTTTTTCTCTGAATCTGATATTTTTCTACTTGGAAATGCTATAGGATGTTCTAACTCTCTTTCTCCTAGCTACGTCAGAATAGATCCAAGTGTTATGGTTGATGCATCTACATGCACATGAAATGTCTTTTCCCAATCTGGGAATACTAGTATAGGTGTTGTGACCATTTTTTCTTTTAGAGTGTCCAAACCTCATTGACAGTCCTCATTCCACTCGAATTTACTATCCTTATTCAATAGTTTCTCCATCGGTGCAGTGATCTGCGCATACCCTTTTATGAATTTCCTGTAGTAGCATGTGTGTCCCAGTGTTTCTCTCAATTGGCATACTGATTTGGGTGGTGGTAAGTTAACAATGACTACAACCTTTGCAGGATCCACCAATAACCCTTTTTTATAGACTATATGTCCCAATAGTATTCCAAAAGGTGTCTCAAATATGCACTTCATGATAATTAATGATATTGGACACTGCCTGCATCTTTCCAACATCAGCCTTAACACCTCTACATGATCTTTCAACCGACTGTAGACTGTCCAATCATCCAGATATACTTCTAAAAATTGATGGATGAATTATTTGAAGGAAGGTATGACTGCCCTTGAGAATATAGTTGGTGCATTCTTCAACCCAAAAGGCATGACTGTGTACTGATAGGATCCCCATTCTATGGAAAAAGTTGTCTTGTACCTGTCTTCTGGGGCTATCTTAATTTGATGGTAGCTTGATAATCCATCTGGGAATGAGTATGCTTCCTAGCCTCCCACATTCTCTAATATCTCATATGTGAAAGCAGTCGGAAAAGGGTTGTATCAGACAAATCAGTAAGTGCTGACACAAATGGATCTCCCTAGCTTCACCCTGAAACTAGAACAAAACAAGACAGAATATAAAATTGTCCCTAAGTTTTAGCTATCAAGCATACTAACTAACAAGAGATAAATGACATACCTTTTAAATGTTGTTTGTCCTCGCTAGTGTCATCCTTTCTCCATTCCAAGGCTTATGGGATGTTGAACCTGTAAAAATACATAAGACAATGAAGTGAAAGAAACAATGTATACTCAACAAAACCTATGTATGTGATCAAGGAGTCATATAATAAAATAAGACCAATTTTATGGGAAATAAATATATCATTGTATTAAATATATGAAAAGGAGAATACAACCAATTCCTTGATGTTGTAGGGTCCCTTCCAATAGTTCCTTGCTTCCCACACACTTATGCTCCACAAATTCTGATACTGTAGATTTGGAATTAATTCATAATCTTAACTTGGCAAAGTGAAACTCAAAGCCAACATAGGCCCAAACACTTCAAACCCTTGGCTAGAATAATATCTCATTAGCTTAATCTTTGTGACTAAGTTGAAGCTCCAAAAATACTCTAACCATTCCAAATCTCTCTAACCATTCAAAATCCAACTTTCCCAATGAGAACTCCTCTCCTTTTATAAGCTGAAAAGGATAGGGTGAAGAGGTTAGAATGATCCCATGAGATCAGGGATGCAACTCAGATCCAAACCGATCGGAGGCCACCTCACCCTCAAAGCTTCTATTCTAGAACTTTCGAGAAATTCCTCTTTTTCCTTCGTACAAAATTCGTCACACCCTTAACACTGAGAAAATTGTGATGACATCGCAAGCCACTGTGGTGCAACATACAATGATCCTAGATCATCACACTCTTAACATTGATCAAGGTGCAACGATCCTTCTTTATAAGGTTTTTGACAAAAGAAAAGTATAATTTCATCTCTCTGGAAAAATGTTTCTTCATTCTTCCTCAAGGATTAAGGTCATTGATCCTTCTAAAGACAAAGGATAGGTTTACATCATTAACGGTCATAGGGGTGATGAAAATAATGTGTAACAAGGGTCATGTAGGCAAGAATCATTCAACTTTCTCATATCGACACATATCATTATGCTTCCTTGCTTCTTCTCCTGGACTACCATAGGGCTTATCCATTCTGATTCTTCTACTAGTTCTATGATTCCAACTTCCAACATTCTGTCAATTTTTGCTTTTACTTTCTTCTTATATATTGGGTTCAGTCTATATGGTCATTTTCTGACAAATCTAGCCTTGGGTTTGAGAGGTATATTCATCTCTCCTATCTCTCCTTCTATGCCTTTCATATATGTAAAGGTCGTTGGGAATAGGTCACTGTACTCGCACAGTAACTATGTTATTCTTTCTATTGTTTGTTCATCCCAGTAGTCTCCAATATTGACCATTTTGGGATTATCATTTGTCCCAATATTTACTTTCTTCACCTTGATTGGCACAGTAAATACTTCTGATGCCAGAGATAGACCTTCCACCTCTCTTTCTCCCTCAATTTCTGTAATTTGAATGTTGCATGGGTCATCTTCATATGGTGCTTCTTCCTGCACATGATAGCATGACAGTAGTTCTTTCATTGTCTGTCTATTCTGATGTTGATACTTTGTTATAAGTTCAACCTATGGTTCCTTAATAAATATCACCCCTCTTATTTTTTTGAGTGTTGAATCAATGTTGGGGTTCTCATGTTCAAATGAGAAAGTAACTATAAAATTATTTTGTAATGTTGTCCATTCTGTAGTGCATCTACACAGTTCCTCATCTACATACCAGTTTACTAGAATTCCTTCCAATGTGTTAATGAAGTGATGAGGCCATTCTTATGGTGGTGTCATTTTACATAGTGTTATTCACTTCTCCAAGTGTTCTGTTGGTGTCCCCTATCCATCATATCTCTGCAGTTCATTGCTTCCCTATTCTACATTGAATATAATGC
Source organism: Picea glauca (assembly GCA_000966675.3). Taxonomy (NCBI): domain Eukaryota; kingdom Viridiplantae; phylum Streptophyta; class Pinopsida; order Pinales; family Pinaceae; genus Picea; species Picea glauca. The sequence goes on from JZKD02S1690329.1 coordinate 113,930, forward strand.
ATAGTAATCACTTACATTGGTATCAGTCCTTGACTATCTCTTTATGTGCACCCCACCATCTTGCAGGTGTTGCCTTGATTGATATGTACAGAGATAAGAGCCTCTGATTTTCTAAGACTTTATCTTCGTATCTTGTTAGGAATTCTTCTAATTCATTCACCCCATGAAAACTGGGAGGTTCTCTTATCTCTGTACCTACTTGTTCGCGTTCGAATTGTCACCGGGTGAGCAAAAATAGGAACACTGGCATGCCATGTTGGGATTGGCAGGGCAGAACAGGATGCTGTGGAGAAAAAGGGTTAACAGAAACAGAAACAAACTATAATCTAACTACGAATTGAAAGCAAATAACATTACAAGAATAGACAAGGAACATTAAACATCAAACACATGTGTCATCCAAGGTTTCAGGCATGTGCTTTATTGAAACCAGAGCACACGTAGAAGAGAGGGACCGGTGTTCCTTCTCCCTCCAGCGGAAGGCTCTTTGGGACCCTCAACACGAAGCTTTCCTTACAACTGAATAAAACTGAAATGAGTGATGAAAGAACTCTGGGTTACACTGTTGATGAGTTGTTTGTCAAAGGCTGAGCTCTGAATCATCTGGACAGCGTAACAATGCTTTGAATTCCCTGTTGAAACAATGAGTCCTCACAGCTATTTATAGCATTTTTCTAGGCGGTCACGTAACCAACTTCCGGTGTGAACATGAACCTGTTTAGGGTTCACTTAGGTCATTAATTCGCCGAATTTGCAGAGCCAACCCTGATCTGAGGGTCAAATCACTTTGGGGGCCGGTCCATAGGTGGTCGAGAGGCTGACCTAGGAAATTAATGCACCGTATTAGCAGATGCGCGGATTTTTGTGTGGACAGTCGCTCGTCGGGCACGCATGCACGCATAACACGTTTTTGTCCCGCGCATGTGCACGCGCATCAAGCTGATGTAAAGTGCCCTTCAATTTTTGGTTACTTTGTATAGTTTTTGCCCTTCTTGAGTGATATGAAATTAATTCAGTGCCATGAGTGACTTCATTGCTGTTTTGCTGATGTGGAGTTCTTGTCGCCATATGCAGACGAAATTTCAGTGATAACAGATGCCCCCTGATGGATGAGGTTAGGAGCAAACGTATAGCCGAAATCCATCAATGTTTCTTATACTGTATGGTTGTAAAGGAAATCAAGAGTGGGACCCTTCGGAGCGATCCGTTGGAAAGAAAAGGAACCAGTATCTCGATCTTCTGAGAGACGTGCGGAGAAAAAAATATACAATTGTGTACAAACGAGGTGGGCATGCCCCATGCTCGTGTGATGTAACTCTGAAAAAAGATGACGAAAATGTTGGTGTAGACAACTGCAGCGCCCTCAGGGGTGGTAATGAGAAAGGCAGAAGACAATTCTGCAAAGGAACATACTCTGAATAATAGGCAATGACCGTTGTCATAAGCAGCAATGATGATGTGGGCATTGATGGCCCTACCACATTCAGAGGTCTTCGGCAAAGGACAAAAATGACTGCAACAGTCACAAAGTAAGACCCACCATAACATGAGAAAGTGTTGGCGTCGAATGTTATGGGGGCCAACGACAGCAGGGAGCAATGGTGTTTCCCCTTGTGTCGTCCGAGATTCTCATTGAAAAAAGGAGAATGAGAATCAAGATACTGTCGCCCTTCTGGAAAAGTGTGTTGATGTCGATAAAAGGGGGATGCGACTCCCAGAAGCGAAAAGGTGCTTCGTGGAATCTACTGAAGTGAAGAGGTGGTAGAGGTACATGGACGAAGTCAAGAAGTGGGATGACTCAAGACTTCCCTTGGCTGTTGGATGTATGAGGAAAACAGTGGCCGCAACCGTGTAACAAGCTCGAGTGTTAGGGGGACGACAGGACTGGTGCTGAGTTGTGCCAGAGGCGGGACAAGGTGAACAAATTCAGAGGGAAGAGGTAACTGACCTGTGGGGTACTCTGAAGATATGGACGATGCCGGCAAGGGTAAATGATAAATAATGCTACAACCAAGGGTGACATGGGTTACATGTGGCCAAAAGAGAGCAGGTCACCAACGGTGACGACAAAGAATGTAACGACTGAAAATAAAGGTGTTTGTACAATAATAAATAATAAATAATAAATAATTTTGGGGAGAAATGTACAAATACAGAAATGGGTGCCCCAATGTGAAATGTGTGCCCCAAGGAGGGCAGAATTGTCATGGGAGACTGATGAAGGGTGGGGGGCCCATTGGCGAGTTTCTGTATGAGGTAGGTGAAATGAAGATAGGTTCGCAGATGGGAAAACTGATGGTGGATGAAATGGTGGGTTCATGATCCTACGGAGGTGCAGGTAAAAAAGAACATAACCATAAAGCGATGATTTGGGAGTCCATTTGGGAAGCTAGCAAAATGAGGAGAAGACGTATGTGGTTAATTCGCAACATGATGTAAGACTACCGGGACTCCCATCCCTAAAGGGTAATGAAGAACAGCATGAGTGTCAAAAGTGCAAAAAGGTGCTATGAATGGGACAACTCATGTGGGTGAGACTGCTACTGAGTTGCAGTACCACAGATGCAAATGGAGGTTTGGGTACTGCAGAGCCAGGAATGAGGATCCTAAGGGCTAACATCAGAGGGTGTGACTGGAAATGTAAGTGCAATTCAGTGGGGTAGACTACATGCCAATGCTGAATATATACCTGAAGGGATGATGTCGATGACTGATGAACAAGTACCTGCACACATAACAACCAAATACCCAAAGTGAACAATATCTGAAGAGTATCAAAGTTATGAGCATGTATTAGATAAATGTGACAATGCGCGTGCGTACCTGGCCATGATGTGGAAAAAAGGTGCCCCGGGGGCTCCAGGTAAAAAGTGGCCCAGAGCTAGTCATGATGTAGGCGGCAGGATGCTGATCCCGTGGCTGAAGACGGTTCGAAAAATGGACGTCGTGGGCTCCCGGAATGGTGAGTGGAAGTTTAGCGAAAACCCTATATATCGCTGTAGGGCCCACATTGCCACCTCATTTGTACCTGCTGCTACAGTGAGTTCTAGAGCAGATCGAGAGGTGATTGAGCAATTTCGAGAGCACGAGGCATCCATTTCCTGGCGTGCGAGTTTCAGGTTAGTGGTCTGAACATCCTGCATAGTTATAGGATTCTAATTTTGGGGCAGGGTAGGTACAGGAGGTCATACGAGAGTTTTTAGGGGTTTTTTTGGGTAGAGGGTGGGTCCCAATGCGCGGGCGACCCAGTGGAAGGCGCGTATGAGTTCGCGCCTGTACACTGTAAAAGCGTGCATGAGGGCGCGCCTGTGGGGTATACAGGCACGCATGCGTGCGCGCCTGTAGGTTGAACAGGCGCGCTCTAGAGCGCGCCTGTGGGGATGACATGCGCGCTCTAGCGCGCGCCTGTGGGAGTAAAAACCGCGCCTTGGAGGCAAGGTTTCAAGGGAAAAAAATTAGCTTATTTTGATGGCTGGGATGATCGCCTAAGCTAATATAGGACTTTGGTTTGTGTGCAGGTGGTGATCAGTGAGCATGGATGTGCGATGGTGCGAGCGGGACTGGGAGCCGCTGCGGGAGGAGGTGGCCGAGGCGAGGCCAGCAGTGCGGGCGTCTTTAGCAGCCAGTGGGTTGCTAAATTTTTTTGAGTGCCCTCTGATACGGGCCCAGGAGTATTTTCTCCAGTTTCTGATAGAGATGTGGAGCCCTGAGCAGCACTGCTTCCTCGTGCGAGGAGAGCAGATCGCCTTCACTATGGTGGAGGACATCTACTTTTTGACTGGGTTCCCCTTTCGGGGAACACCGTTGCCGGCAGTGCCTGTGCTGCCGAGGGATACTGATATGGCGGAGGTCGCCAAGAGATACTGCTCAGACAGGCACTATATGACTGGGTCATCAGTGCGCATCAGGGCGATAGATGTTCTGCTGCATCGTTGCATAGCAGCGATGATAGTGCGGGTGTACGGGACCCGAGCGCCCCACCAGATTAGCGGTGGTGAGCTGACACTGATGGAGAGGGTGGTGGTGGGCCATGAGTGGTTCTCCTAGGGTCTGATGCTACACGCGCAGATGATTGCGCTGTTGGACCGTTGTCGATCTACAGGCAGGGGGGAGTTTTATTTTGGCTCCATCCTGTTGGCCTTTTTCTTGGAGAGGGTGTTGGCGTTGCGGCCGAGGGTGGTGTTGGAGGTACCAGGGGTACGAGACCCGCGCTTGAGGCGATGGTCCGAGATTTTGGTTTGCCACGGTGGTGGCGAAGGGGGACATTACTTTATGGAGGAGGTAGCACAGATATGGTGGCAGACGCCGCAGTTTATACTCCGGTTCCCTTATGCGGGGGTGGAATTCCGGGGGGACCCGGATATGATACTGCCTCCTGGGGAGGTTTTTGACCACAGAGGTATGTTGTGTATTTTTGTGATTTATGTTTGTGATTTTGATGTACTAGTTCATATGTTTGATGTATAGACACTGATACCATCTGTTGTTTTTTTTTTGGTGCATGTGCAGATGTGGCACCTCGCGGGCGGGAGGTGGGGGTGTTCAGAGCGCCCGCAGAGCGAGAGCAGGAGAGACCGCCGCGTGCAGGGAGGCGGCCGAGGGATGAGGCTGCTGAGGGACCCACAGGGCCTGAGAGACCAGCGCAGAGGCACTGCTTTGATGACCCTGGTGCGGGGCCATCGCATGCTCCTCCGGCGGTAGCCGTAGATGACGATGATCTAGTCCGTCCATTTGAGACGGTGTTGCGAGACGTGCCTGAGGGCATGTGGATCCGTATCCAGGATGAGGAGTTCCTGGAGCAGTGCGTCGGGTTACCGCCACCATGTCGGTCGATCATGCGGCGAGCAGCTGTGCTCACTGCGATGACGAGTGGACGCCTGCCGCCTGGGCAGGGTGGTCCTGCGGATGTTCCACAACCACCACCTGGGGCTGGTGGGGGTGGGCCACCACCGCCTCCTGAGGGTGGGGCAGCTGGGGGTGCCCTAGAGGCCCCCTGATTGTATGATGTACTTTTGTATTTTTTTGATAGGCTGGTGAGCCGAGTTTTGTACCGTTTATGTGGTACGGGCCGAAGGGCCCATATTTTTGTATGTAAACATTCGGATGTGATATATATATGAGTATACACCTTTTATGAGATCCAAATGTGGTACATGTGTTTTGTTTTTGATGATGATGATGTCTATGTTTCCTATATGCTGTGACAGGATGTATGAGATGCTTATGTCTGTGTATTTTGATGTGATATATGCCAATATAATACCATGTTAGCTATTTCATCTGTTGTTTGATTCAATTCTCTTGGAATATGTGTAAATGTAATGGAATCAAAATGTCGAGATAACAGTCTAACCTGCAGGTATTTGCGAAAGAGGCACGGATCGTGTACACGGTAAACATTGTTGAGCTGGAGAACGACTAACTGTGAGTCAAGGAAAACAATAAGGTGATGAATATGATGATGTTGGGTGTCAGTCAGGAGGCCAATGACAGCCATGTATTCAGCTTGGTTATTGGTTGCCGGCCCTAAACAGATGTCGCTTGAATGTAGCAGTTCATGTGAAGGGGTGTAGAGAGCCCAAGCAGCCAAAGTGAGATTTTGTGTCCAACGACTGGCGCCGTCGGCATAACCAATGTGGTAAGCTGGTGGAGGAGTCATCTGTCAATAGCACAAAGGATAGTTTAGACGAGAGGGTAGGGGAAAAAAAGATTAAAAACACTAAACAAAAAAAGT
>JZKD02S1690340.1:0-17922 GCA_000966675.3 Picea glauca
CCGCCGCCGCCGCCGCCGCCACTTGCGACGAGGTCTCGCGCCCGGCGCCTAACGTGGTCGAAGTCGACGGCAGCGGCGGTGTGTGTCTGTTTTCCGGCGAGCTCTGCGTGCCAGTAAGTCTATAAGTCTTCTTGTTGCAGTAAGTGTCTATGTCTTCTCGTTGCAGTTGCTTTCGCTGCCAGGGCTTTCGTGGTACTCAGTGTGTGTTGATTGTGTCTGAACTCGCAGGCTGATGCCTTGGAGGAACTGGAATGGTTATCGACCTTCGTTGACGACTCGTTCGTTGCTGTGCCAGAGCTCGTTGTCCCGGTGGACTCCGTTCGCGAGCCCTCCGAGCGCGAGGAGAGCCAACGAAAGCAGAGCAATGCTTTGCTCGCCGGCGCAGGCAGGACGTGGGTGCTGGGGCGTGCCCGGAGTAAGAGGTCACGCTGCGTCAACCCTGCCGTTTTCGTGAGCGTTGCTCTCAAGAACGACGAGCCCCGAACCGGACGCAAGGCGGCGATGAAGGGGTCGGTTTGCGTGGCGCCACCGGCCGCGGTCAAGAAGGCGAAGAAGGGCTGCCAAAGTAGAAGCGGCGGCGGGCAGGAGAGCCGGAGGTGCAGCCATTGTTTAGTACAGAAAACCCCGCAGTGGAGAACAGGCCCGCTGGGCCCCAAGACGCTTTGCAACGCTTGCGGTGTGAGGTTCAAATCCGGCAGGCTCCTGCCCGAGTACAGACCCGCGTTGAGCCCCACTTTCTCCAGCGGGCTCCATTCGAATTGCCACAGAAGAGTAGTCGAAATCAGGCGGCAGAGGATAGACCAACAACAGCCGCTCTCACAGCAGGAAACTTCAAGCCTGACAGATAATTCGATGACATACTACAGCTAGCACACCATTTAATGGAGTATTTTACCTTTAATTATTACTGAAGACTCGACACCATGGTGGGCACAATTCCATTCCTTTGTGCCTGACCATTCTCAACTGTACTCTGTATAAATTTAGGTTTTGAATTTTTGTTTCTGAGAAACCTATGCGGTAACATGTGATGTTCTGCATAACGTATTTCTCATTCTTTAAAACTGTTATGCAGGTTGATTATCACGAAAAAATCTTCGAACAGACCATCTAATTGCCTTTTATATTCTTCGGGTTTCGACCTCTGGACGTCCCGGTTACTAATTTTCTTTATATTTTTCATGTATGATATTTCTCTTATTTATGTAAACCGAATGTTTGGAATCCACGTGACAACTAACGGATGATTTTTAACAAAGTGATGCCTATCCTGTCTTTTTAAAAATAGTCGTGATATTTTTAAATCGATTTTGTTTTTTTACAAGACTTGATATTTTCATAATATTGTTAAAATAAGTATAAGTGTGTTAAAAAAACGAATTTTTTTTTATAATGGTTTCAATTTGTTTAATACCAAATTAGTAGCATTGTCGTTTATTTACATGGGAGAGTCGATTTGCATTGTGTTATCATTTCGCGGGCCAGATATACATAAGACATATATTTAAATATTATGAGCGGCCATTTTGAAATTTTTTGACTTGGTTTAAACCATTTTTGAATTTTGTTAAATGTTGTTCCTTACCAATGTTAAAGCTTCACTAAAGAACAATACCTTTATGGCCCTAAGCATGTTGCCCAAGTCAACGTACAAGAAAAAATGTCCAAGGATGAGATTCTCTAAGAAAAAATGTCAAGGATGAGATCCTCAAAGAGAGTTCTCATCTAATGGAGATCCAAACTTTATTAGGCAACATGAAGATGAAGGTTTCATAGCATCTTTCTTAGAGGAGTATGAATAAGCACTAGTAGAGAGAGTCATATGTGCATCAAGGCCTCTCGTGATCAAGAATCAATTGAACGAATAAAGACAACATTAAGATAAAAGAGATTATCACGGCTTTCTAAATAGCAAAGTTTAGTATAGAACCTACAATGAAAAACATGGAAGGGATGTATATTTTGCATGAAGAAGTAAAGAGAATAATAGGTGCATGTAAAGCCTTTGGGATCAAAGAGAACATGGAAGGGATGTATATTTTGCATGAAGAAGTAGAGAGAGTAATAGGTGCATGTAAAGCCTTTGGGATCAAAGAGAACATGGAAGGGATGTATATTTTGCATGAAGAAGAAGAGTACTAATAGAGAGAGTAAGCCTCTTGGGATCAAAGATCAATGCAATGAATAAATACAACATCAATACAAAATAAATTATCAAAGCTTCATACATAGTAAGGTGTAAAACCTACAATGAATAACTTGAAAGGGATGCATATTTTCCAAGAAGAGACAAAGTTATTTCTATCCCTTCAAAAATCCTTATCTTCTAAGAAACAAGAAATGGACATGACTATTTATTTATGCCAAAAGCTATCTATGAAGAAAATGAACAAAAAAGTCTAAAGAAAAATTAGACTTAGTGCAAAATTTCTTTCTAAGGTAATTCTTGAAATTGTACTCTCACATAGAGAATCAATACAAGTTCTAGAGTTGGTTGTGAATCGTGGACAAGTTTAGACCAAAAAAGTATATCTACCTTGATTTTTGGTCTCAAGGGACCTATCAAATGATGAGAAAGAAAGACCGTTGATTTATTTTAAGTTTCCACCATACTATCAGAGTTATAATCATAACTCAAAAGCTAGTTACCTATAAGGAAGTAGTTGAAACAACACTAGAAATGAAAGTAAGAAGTAGTTGAAGCACACTAGAAATGGAAGGGGAACTTCATTGGATCACCAATGATTGTGAGAGTTAATATGGAGATAGATGAGTTGAAAAAGTTGTGAAGGCTCTTCCTTGAGGCTTGAAGACAAGTTTAAGAGTGAAGATTTGGAGGAACCAAAAGAAAAAAGGGTCCAAGATCTACACTAAGAGCACAAAATATATGCATTGTAAGAAGCATAAAACCTCCAATCATGCATGGTTTGGTTTAATTGTAGGGACGACCCAAAGAGTGTTTAGAAAACAAAGAAAGTGGGAGAACCAACAATATCCTCAACAAAATATCTACCATATTCAAGCTTAAAATTTATCCCCTCCAACAATCCCTCCCTTGTCAACACACATTCTCCATGAAGTGTTTTTTTTATGGAACATGAAGCCCACAACCAATCAATGTATCTACTCTCTATTGTTGGAGTTACTTCACACACACCTAGTTTTTTTTTTTCCTGAAGTTTTTCCTTGTTTATTAGTCATAATGAATCATTATCTAGTGTCCTATATTTTAGGGGAGAATATTCCACCTGGAGAATATTTTCTTTCAGTTGACACTTTTGTTTGACTAGTTGAATTGAGTTTAGATGTTGCATTGGTTTTGTCACCATGCAACATTGGGATCATCGCCATGTTAATTCAACCTTGCCTTGGTATAATCATCTGATTGATGCATTACCCTTAATTCCCTGAGTTAACTCCTCAGTACTCTTTGTTCAGTCGGTTAATTGAAGACTAGTTGTCTCGTAATTGCCTGAGAGACTAGACTAGGGGGCAATTCACTCCCGTAATTGCCTGAGAGACTAGACTAGGGGGCAATTCACCCCTGTAACCACTGGTGTGTGTCCAAATCACTCTAGACCACCAATATGGCACATTGGTTATCCTCGAGTGCAAACTCATTGAGTTATACAGAGTATATCATGTATAAATTATTCATTATTCACAACGGTTAATGAGAATTCTTTCATTGTTTCTCTCATTCTTTCTCAAATTCTCTCTGCAAATATGTGTATTATTGTTTAGCTAAATCTATTATATGCAGGTTCAACACATTTACATCTATCTAGTATGATAGATTATATTATATGTGACCTTACTGTTCATGATATTGCTAAAAGATAAAAATATATATATAATATAATTAATGTCAAAACTGTACCAAAAGAGACAAAATATTAGTTGATAACTATAAACGGTTTATTCAAAGACTCCAACAAAGGAGGAAGCACAACAATAAAAGAACCCTAGAAAAAAGCTAGTAATAAATTAGATATTGTACATTTCATAATAAATTAGATATTTTTCATAAAATGTAAGAAAAAGTCTTTGAAGATGCAATACAAGCTCTAAGAGATTGTAAAGCTAGAGGGAGAAGTCGAAAGAGATAGGTTGTGAAAAGGAAGCCTTCTACAAAAAGTGATGACTCAAAAGGCATTGATGCACAAAGATATTACAAGACAAATTAATAGTGTCCCTATTGAATGCAACATGCTTATTGAAAATTTATGACATTAGAAGGTCTTTTAGATAATAAAAAATTCAAGTCCATAGAGTCACAAGCATTATAGATGAGCGTTTTACAACTCTCGGCGAGGTTGAAAGCACACTAATTAAGGAACCCAATGCCATTGTTTTAATCATTGCATATGAGTGGAAGAAGACTAGAATACCTTTTGACACAAAGGGATGAGAATATATATATATATATATATATATATATATATATATATATATATATTGTATATATGTTATGAGCCAACTATATGTATAAACATGATAATTATCATGTTTAAAAAACAAAACAAAAAGTTAATAATTCCTTTTCTCGATAATGTAAGGTTATATGAAAAAGAGGCAAATACTATTGACGACGAGAGTCCACTAGGAGATTACAACATTTATGTTAATAATTTATATAGGTTGAGCTATATCACAAAGAAATTTTTGCAGTCCAAACTTGTCAAATGGGATTTGTATGTATCATCTTCCATTCGCAACAATAATTACTCAAATTCAAGGGGGGACTTTAATCATACCATTTATAGAATTTAAGACTTTGAAGATGATCAAGAAATGGTGGGTGAAAAGTGGTTTAAAGGGTTCAAACCAGAGTCATAAAAGATTTTGATTCTTTAAGTTTATCAAGATGATGATGATGGTGGTGATGATGATTAACATTCACCGACATCGAATTTGGTTTATTGGACCTTAACAAGGTAAGGGATTACTTGGATTTTTTTAGAATTTTATTTTTATGCTAAAAAAACATTAAGAGAAGCCTTCCAAGATCACCATAGTTTTGCTAAGTTAGAAGGTTAGGGAGGTTGGTAGTGTGACAAATCTTTTGAAATTGAGATCTAATCTAGGTTTATGCTAGACATCCTAAGAGAGTGTTTTTCATTTTCAACCCTCTTAGTGTCACAAAGGTGACATATTATTTTATTCCATGATGTTTTCAGAATTGTCCAATACCTAGTTCCACTATGGAGCTCATGAGATTTTTTTCTTATTTTAGCAATGTTGATTTTCTTCTTTACACTAGTCAAAATAGAGAGATACTTTTGATCTTCTAGATTATGGTTGATGATCCAAGTGGATCTAAGAACGCTAAAAAATTGATAGTCTCAAACACTTATAAAAATGAATCCATTGTAGATATCGACGAGAGCTTTTCGATGCAACTTGAACAAGCTCAAACATACGTCGTATGAGAAAGTTATAACATTTTGAAGTTTTGACAAAATAGGGGAAAATGACAAAAGGAGGTGTCACGTGGCATCACCGGAAGGATGACATGTGGCACTATATGGACAAACATGTGGCATTATACGGACTGACACATGGTACTATACTGACATGGTGCAAACATGGAAGGGTGTTGACGTGGAAGGATGTTGACATGGAAGGACACTGATGTGGCAGGTGACTGTGCAACATGTGAACCAGTCAGAAAGTGACACATGGACCAATGAAATGGTGCCATGTGGCACTCCAGATTTGCCAATATGACCTATGTCAAAAATTTGTTATGTAACGGTTGAAGGGAATCAAACCCAAGACCTCTGGAGTAACAAACCAACAACATAACCAGCTGTGCTAACAAACTCATCAAATATGCCAATGGAAATTTATATATTTAAGTTGTATTAAATGGGGTGTGCCAAATATGGGCATCGACCGGGGTCGACCCCATGACCTTTGGGCTGATGACCCAACATTCCAACCAACGCACCACATGGTGCACATTGTAAAGTCCACTGGAATCAATGTATTTAAGTTAGTACAACGTGCCAACCTGGAATATAGCGGGTCGGGTGGGGTTCGACCCCCCAACCTCTGCCATATAAACATAAGTGCACAACCATTGCACCATATGTGTGTGCTATGTGCCAAGAACTCATGGGAGTTCAATTTTATTATGTTGTATTTGTGCCACTGGGAATTTTCGATAAACATATAGAATGTTTATAATCAAAAGTTTATGTTTTCCGAGGTGGAGTTGATTTTGGCAGTGACACCTAAGTTTTTGTAGTAGATCAAAAGGTCATGTTAGAAACATAAGTTGAAGTTTTCATTGTATCAAGCATTTTTTAGCATTAATAGAACAATCTCTCATTTGGACGCAGACCCAGAGACGTAGCCCAATATGGGTGAACTCCATTATCAACTTGTGTAATGTGCCTTGTTATTACTGTTTTCTATCTTTCAATTTCAGCGTTTTAATTTCTACAAATAATTTATCAGTTAATGAAATTTGGATAAGTAAGGGGATTCACATGTTATTTTGCAAATAGTCAATATGGTCATAATTTTTGAATCAAGTTAGATGTTAGTGTATGCTTAAGAACTAGTTTGACATCTAAGGATTTTCGGATCAAGTTGGTATCAGAGCTGGTTTGATAGGTATTTGCAAGTGAATGCTTACAAGGTCCAAATCCAAGCGAGGTGAACGCACGCTTGAAGACTTCAACCCATAATTTCAAAGAGAATTTTGAAAACGAGGAATGAAATCCGAAGGAGGAGAAGATCATATAATGATCTTCGAGGCTTTGATAGAGACATTTATCAAGATGAAGATAATGGTGGAGGAACTGCATCGTAAGGCTCAAGGAGGAGTTGAAACATCGGTAAAATATGAAGGAGGAGGAGGAGGAAGAGGAGAACCTACAAAGTCTCCTTCATCCCCATCATCAATCACCATCTTCTTCTTCTGATGAAAGTGAACAATATTCTCATAAGAAAAAGCCTTCTAAGAAGTGTTCTCATTCTCATGTTCTTGATTTGTCTTTATTAAAGTTAGATGTAAAGTTGGATTTGTAATTTATTATGGAGAATTAAATGTAGAAATGTTGGATAATTGGATCAAACATATTGAAGTATGCTGCAAGGTACAAAAAAATCGTGGATGACACTACAAAAATACAGTTGGCTACTCTTCGTCTGGGCGACACAACTTTGATATGGTGGGAGAGTAAGACACAAACTGATCTCATCCAATAGGGTAAAATAATTTATTCTTGGGATGAATTTACTACTACATTAAGAAAACAATTTTATCCATTAGCTTATACGCAAATAACAATAATTGATTGACAACATCTAAGACAAGAAAAAGGGAAAAATGTTCAAGTATATACACAAGAATTTAAGAAGAAAGAATTGTCTTTAGGAATTCCATTATATACTCGTAAAACTCTTCTAAAATATATTGGTGGTATGAATTCATATCTTTTACATACTATATTAATGTTTAATCCTACTAATATTGACGAAGTGTCAGTACAAGCTACTCGTCTTGAAGCTAGCTAGAGAAAGCATGTGTTTGAGGATAAGAAAACACATAAATTCAAGAAGCAATCGAAGGGAAAAGGGAAGAGTAAGAAGTCAACTACAGTGAAGAAAGTTGAGGAGAAGCCTACATGTTCTCACTGCAAGAAGAAAGGACACGAGAAGACAGAGTGTTGGAAATTGCATCTAGAGTTACTACCAAATAAGTTCTGGGACAAGGGGAAACAAAAGACTGATGCAACAACTCAACAAGATCTGGGATCAAATTTAGGAGATGAAACTAAAATCACAACAATGGGAAGTAAAGGTATATATATTGTTAGATCTACTTCTCCAGTTCAATCTTCTAAATTATAAAGTGTTCTTAATCAAAAGAAACAAAGTGAACTTTTTCATATAAGATTCATAGTGAAGCATATAAAGATAGATACTTTGTTTGACAGTAGGTCTCAACTTAATTTAATTTCTAAAGCAATTGTTAAGAATTTGGGTTTAAAGTCCACACCTCACATGAAACTATATCCATTGGGTTGAGTGTGTTAGGATGCTAAGTTGCAAGTAAATAAATAGTGTAAAATCAAATTTTCAAGTACTTCCAAGTCCATTGATGAGGTTGAGTTGGATGTAGTGCCACTTGACATTTGCGGTATTGTCTTGGGTAGTCCATACTTATATGAAATGAAAGCCATATTCTATCGTGAAGAGAACAATTATCACCTTTTCAAAGTTGGGATTGAATATATTTTTAGAGTTCACTGTATTAAAACTAATGTTTCGTCATTGAGCATAGGACAAATGAAGAGACTTGTAAGTGCTAGTAAATCTTTTGTTCTCATGATGGTGAAACAAAAAGAGAAAGATGTATGAGATGCTTTTTTAGGTTGTGATCTAGGCAACAAGCATGGGTTGGTAAAGATTATTTCTAACTATGATGAACTATTCTAGGAACCTATAGGGTTGCCTCCCAAGAGGGGGGTTGAACATGAAATTTATTTGCTGTGGGATGCTCCTCTTCCTAACATTGGTATGTATAGGTCATCAGTGATAGAGAGTGCAGAGATAAATAAACAAGTTCAGGAGTTTCTCGATAAGGGAATAATAAGGACAAGTTCCTCTTCGTGTGTATCTCCTATTGTGTCGATTCCAAAGAAAGGTAGTACATGGATGATGTGTATTGACTTTCGAGCACTAAACAAGACCATGATAAAGAACCGATATCATCTTCCTAGAATTGATGATTTATTGGATCAATTGAAAAATGTTGTCTATTTCACTAAGTTAGATTTGAGAAATAGTTACCATCAAATTAGGATTGCAGAAAGTGATTTGTGAAAAATTGTTTTCAAGACAAAACATAGATTGTTTGAATGGTTGTTTATGTCGTTTGGTTTATACAATGAACTTGCGACATTTATGAGGGTAATGAATGATGTATTCATACATTTTATAGATGATTTTGTCATTGTCTACTTAGATGATATTTTGGTCTTTAGTCGAACTTGGGAATATCATGTAATGCATGTTGGGAAAGTATTTGAACTTTTGAAAAGGGATAAGTTGTAAGTAAAGATGTGTAAATGTGAGTTTGGAAAAAACTCTCTAGTGTACTTCGGTTATATTGGATGGAATGGTTAGTTGAAGATAGATTCATATAAAGTGGAATTCATTGTGAATTGGCCCAAGACAAACACTGCCACAAAAGTCAGGATCTTCTTAGGGGAAATACAATACTAGAGGGAATTTATTACTAATTTCTCTTTCATAGCAGCTCCTTTGCATGCATTAACAAGTGTGAAATATGTATTTTAGTGGGGAGGCAAGCAGTAAAAATCTTCCGAGAAATTGAAAGAGGAAATAAGTATTGCACCAATTTTGACTCTACTGGATTTGCAACAACCATTTCAAATACAAATCGATGCAAGTGGATATGCCATGGGAGTAGTCTTGATGCAATGAGGTAAACCTATTTATTACCATTTTGAAATTTTTACTCAAGTAATAATTAACTATCCAAGCATTTCTTAATGGAAAGGAAACAATAATTCACACAGATCATCAACCATTACAATATTTTCAATCACAAACCAAGCTACAATAATCACGTGATCCAAGTGGATATTGGTGGCCACCCACCTATTCCAACTGGCTCCTCTTCACAGTTTTGAGTTCAACATGTTCTTATGTACTTCTTTGTAATTGTGGGTTCTACACTTTCGGGGTTGTCTGAATCCCTACACATCTTTCAGATGGAGATTGGTGGCCACCCACCTAATACAACTGGTTTATTTTGGAAGTTTTCATGTTAACACATTTTTCTGTACTTCCAAGGCCGTTTTGGGGCCCTAAACATTGTTTTTTTGGCTTTCCACAGTCAAATTGTAGATGAAATCACAGTTTGATGGCATAATGTGTAGTTCTTGAAAATACCTTTCCAACGGGCTATCATGCACCTAAAACACAGGTTCTATGCAAATGTTACGATCCCAAGAAGTTGAGGTACCAACTTACCCATCGGGGTCCACATAACTTTTGGTGTTTCATCTCCTAGGGTTAGGTTATTGGATGTCTAGGCTTTTGGAATTCATGAGTAATGTTAAAAATGCCTCTGGAGCCTCATTGTAATCATTTTGCTCGGACATATACATGTAGCAACCACATCTCTCTTTAGAGATAACTACCACCATTCAAGCAAGTTGTTTTTATTTCTACAGTTTTACAGTTTCAACCTATTTTATTTATTCAATAGAAGTTATTGTTTACTAGATATTTGTTGTTGTTCTCTGTATCTCTGTGTTATTGTATTCATTCAGTTATTCATTTCATTCCGCTCATAAATCCAGATCAATGGTATCAGAGTGGTTTTCTCTTCATTCATTTTTCTTTGTGCATGTCCCCGACAAAATCTGGGTATAAGAAGTTGGGACTCGAACCAGTCGATCCTTTTCAAGATTGGTCGCGCCGAGACCGAAAACAACCCATTGGGGATGAAAATAAATATGATGGAGCAGGAGATCATTTTAAAATGTTTCTTGAGGAATCCATAGCGCAACAAAGGAACAAAATGATGGACAAGTTTACACAGATCCTTTGGCGGTTGTCCACAAGAGATGGATCTTCATCAAGCGACCATGCAACCCCTTCAAGGTACATGTAAATTTTGATATTCCATTATTTGAAGGATTGATAGATGCAAATGATGTAGATCCGAATCTGCTAGAAGGGTATTTTTCAATCCACAATTCTTCCGATAGGGAAAATATTACTTTTGTACTCCTGAAGGTCGTCCCCCATGTTAAGGATTGGTGGGATACTTACTATGAGAAAAGGGTTGTAGAGGAATATTTAATATTTGTGGTTTCTCCACATGGGATTCCTTTAGGGATGTCATTAAAGAACAATATTACCATTTTAGAAGCTATCAGGACCAGTACACAAGATGGACCACCCTGCATTAGGAAAGAGACCAAATAGTACCATATTTCACCAAAATTTTCCATATCCTGGGCACCAAATTGGGTATCAGAGACTCTGAGCGACATCTGGTGCTCAAATACAGTGGTTGTTTTCATAGATACATTCAATCAAAAATGGATTTTTTGGACATCGCATCATTGGGTACGACTTATAGATATGTTGTCAATATCGAACAAAAATTTAAACAGAAGAGGCAAGAGTTTGGATATGCAAACTCCTCACGGCCAATGCAGGGAAAAGGTGGCCCCAACCCACAAAATAAGGGACAGAGAAAAGATGGCCACTCTCAAGAAAACTAGTCCAAGCCGCAACACAAGAAAGGTAATGAGAAGTTGAAGAAGGACACGAGAAAATGGTGTGAATACCATAAAATCCATTGGCAGAACACCGAAGAATGTCACTCCAAGAATTCACTAGTGGACGAGTTGAAAGCTTCCGAGTTAGAGGAAGATTCTGACTCTGAATCAAATCTAGAAGGAGGGAAGCAGATTATTGTTGTTGAACCCAATGCCACTGTTGCTACCACTAAAGTCCATCCTATAAAACCAGAAGAACCAGAGGAAGGGGAACACCTCTTTCACTCATAGATGTGGGTAAAGGGGGCTCTGCTTCATTTCATTGTCGATAGAGTCAGTCAGAAGAACCTAATCTTAGTAGAGGTCATCAAGTGGCTGGATCTTTCAACGACACCACACCGACATCCCTACACAATCGGTTGTCTTCGCCAAGGAAGAGATCTCTACATCAACCAATAGTGTCGTCTTCCCTATGACATCAAGCCTTTCAAAGACGAGGTATTGTGTGATATTGCTCCCCTTGAAGTTTGTGATGTTCTTTTAGGACAACCATATTTGTGGAAGCGACATTCTATGTATGAGTCTAGACCTTGCAATTTTATTATTACTTTGGGTAGACAATTGTACATGATACCAGAGGTAGCGTCGCCTACCGCTATTTATTTAATCTTTGTTAATCAATGCAATAAGGTCATTTCACAGATCGGGAAGTTCATATTCTTTGTGATCCATTCTCACAGTACGCAGAAGGTTTCCGCCACATCTATGGCCTCTACACAGAGCCTCTCTTTGCAGTAAAATCAAGTGGACGATATCGTGGAAGAGTACATAGACATCTTCTCCTCACCCACCGAGCTAACGATGCACTATCAAGTCAATAATCCAATTGATCTAACCCTCGGTGCTCCTATGCCTAATGGACCAGTCTATCGTCACTCGCTGATGGAAAATGAAAAAATCAAGCGTCAGATCCAAGAGTTTCTTCAAAAGGGGCACATCAAACCCAACTCCTCCCCTTGTGGAAACTCGATTGTACTAGTGCAGAAGAAAGATGAGACCCGGCGGCTCTGCATTGATTACATAGCATTAAAAAAAATCACAATTAGGAACTGGTACCCAATTCCCAAAATTAATGACCTTATTGAACAAATCAAGGGGCAAAGTTCTTCAACAAGATTGACCTAATGTCTAGCTACCACTAGGTTCCCATCGAACCAAATGATGTATGGAAGACAACTTTCAAATCTAAATAAGGTCTCTTTGAATGGCTAGTCATGCCCTTTGGCTTAACAAATGTACCAACCACTTTCATGAGGTTGATGGATGATGTATTGAGACCCTTCACAAACTCTTTTGTGGTGGTATATTTGGATGACATTGATCTGGATTTAGGATTTGAACTAATTGATTAATAGACTGAATACAATAAACATAGAGATATGGAGAATAACACAAATATCCAGTGAACAATATCTTCTATTAAATAATGAAATAGGTTGAAACTGTAAAACTGTAGAACTGAAAACTTGCTGGAATGGTGGTAGCTATCTCTGAGAAGAGATGTGGCTGCTACGTGCATCCATATGAGAAAAGTATATTACAATGAGGCTCCATAGGCCTTTTTGATATTACTCATGAATTCCAAAACCATAGACATCAAAAAACCTAACCCTTGAAGGTGAAATGCCAAAATTCATGTGGGCCCTATGGGTAAGTTGGTGTAATTTGGTACCTCAACTTCCTAGGGCCATAACTTTTGCATACGACCTTCGTTTTAGGAGCTTGATAGCTCGTTGGAAAGATATTTCATAGAAATACACATTCCGTAGTCAAACTCTAACTCTATCTACATTTTGACTGTGGCGAGCCAAAAAAACAACGTTTAAGGCCCCAAAACGGCCCCGAAAGTACATCAAGATGTGTTGGCATGAAAACATACAAAATAAGTCAGTTGGATTAGGCAAGAGGTCAACTGTATCCACCTGGAGGATGTGTGGGGATTCAGACAACCCCAAAAGTGTAGAACCCATAATTACAAAGCAATATAGAAGAACATGCTGAATAAAAACGGACAAAATAAGCCAGTTGGAATAGGTGGGTGGCCACCAATATCCACCTGGATCAATCCTCCCCCATTAGGAAGAAATGGTCTCCATTGCATTGATTTCCCCCATCAAGTGATGAAACTTCTATTGGACTTGGCCCCGGGTGAGCCACTTGCCTTGGTGTAGGAGTTGCCCTGCCTTGACAACCTGATAAAGCTAGATCCGCTGCTGGCGAGTGCCCTTGACATGTGTGTTCACGATATGATTAGTGGATGCTTGTTCCATGCAGTTAGGGTTGAGCTCTGTGGGTGTCAGTTTTTCCGCGATCTCATAAGTGTTCAATAATGGTGAAAAATATGGCCGAAGAAGGTCCACATTCAATACTGGATGCAGACCAAGGAAGGGTGGAGTGTTGAGCTCAAAAGCATTGCTACCCATAGACTTGGTGATAGTGTAAGGCACATAACGAAGTGGGTGAAGCTTACGATGGGGCCTGGTGAGACATTCTTTCTGTAGATGTAACCAGACTTTATCGCCAACTTGAAACTAGTGTGGTACCTTGTGTTGATCATGGCACTGCTTGTACTTAGCATTGGATTTCTACAAAATCTCCTAGACCTATTGGTGAATGTGTTGAATCCTCTCAATGAATCTAGTGGCTTTGTTGACCGAAGATTGATTAGGGGAAGATTCTGTCTTTGCGGTGGCAAAAGGGAGTGCCACATCAATGGGTCCTAAGGGTTGGAATCCTAGACCCACCTGAAATGGGCTATGGCTGATGGAACTATGGAGAACCTTGTTCTAACTGTGTTGGACATAGGAGAGACTCTCGTCCCATGTACGTGGATGCTTATAATTGTACATGCATAGGATGTGCACAGTCACTCGATTGAATACCTCTATTTGGCCATTGGTTTGGGGGTGGAAAGCAGTAGATTTTGTGAGCTTGGTGTCCAACAGAGACTAGAGACTTGACCAAAAGGTATTGAGGAATATGTTGTCTCAGTCGAAGATGATGGTTTGTGGTATCCCAAAGTGGACCCAAACTCGTTCTAAGAAGATATTGGCAGTATCTTCCGCTGTGACATTCTTCGTACAGGTTGTGAACATGGCCATCTTCGAAAATCGATCAACGACCACAAACACACAGTCATTTCCTTGCTTGGTGGATGACAAGCCAGACATGTAATCCATTGAGATGTATTCCAAAGGCTTCTTGGGAATAGGAAGAGGGGTATATAAGCCTTTCTTCTTGATGGTTGGCCTGGCAATGGCACAAGCAGTGCAAGATCCGATATACTTGCTGACGTCCTGTCAAAGTTTTGGCCAATAAAAATGTTTCTGAAGAACGACCACAGTTTTCTTTATGCCAAAATGTCCTGCCACCTGACTGTAGTGGGAATCCCAAATAATCTTTTCACGCTCGCTTGTAGGAACATAGAGATGGACCAAGTGGAATAAGAGTCTGCCCTGAATGCAAAAATCAGTGACAGTTGCGCATGTACCCAAGAGCTGATATGTGGTGGAAAAGTCTGGATCTTGCTGATAAAGTTGGGGCCACTCAAAGGCTTCATGTCCACAGGAATGGAGAAAAGTGGTGAGTGCAGCGATAAGGGGCCGACTAAGGTAGTCATCGAAATGATTGGAGATACTTGTCTTATACTTGATGTCGAGATGAAACTGCTGCAGGTAGGTGGACCAAGTATGATGGCAGTCGTTCTACAATTTCCCCTGTGTCTGTATGAACTACAGAGGCTTGTGATCAGTGTGTATGATTTTCTCTTTCCCCATAATGTAATGTTTCTATTAACGAAAGACTTGTACAATGGAATACATTTACTTATCATAGGTGGGATATTTCCAGACAATATCAGAGAGTGTCTCACTATGGTATGCCACTGGATGCCCATGCTGAGTGAGAACTGTGCCCACAACATAGTCAAATGCATCAGTCTCAATCTCGAATGGTTGTTATAGATCGGGAAATGAGAGTACTGGAGATGAGCACAAGCGATGCTTTAGATCATCAAATGCTCATTGTTGCTCCTCACCCCACATGAACTTGGCCCTACCACCGCCCTTGGTCACTTGGCTGAGGGCCCATGTAATATGGAAGAATCCCAACACGAACCGTTGGTAGAAATTGGCTAGCCCCAGAAAGATCTAAAGCTCGATCAATGTGGTTGGGGTTGGCCAGTCACAAATTACTTGGATATTAGTTGGATCAACATGTACCCCATGCTCATCAACAATGTATCCCAAGTATTGGACCCTTTTCATTCCAAAAGAGAATTTTTCCAAGTTGGAATACAACTTTTGCTGCTGCAGAGTGCTCAGAACCTGTTTAATATGTTGCATGTATTCTTCCCGCGTTCTACTAAATATGAAGATTTCATCCAAGTATACCACCACAAATGAGTTGGTGAAGGGTCTCAATACATCATCCATCAACCTCATGAAAGTGGCGTGGCTGGTGCATTTGTTAAGTCAAAGGGCATGACTAGCCATTTGTAGAGACCTTCTTTAGACTTAAAGGTTATCTTCCATACATCAGTTGGTTCGATGGGAACTTGGTGGTAGCCAGAATTTAGGTCAATCTTGCTGAAGAAATTTCCCCCCTTGAGTTGGTTAAGAAGGTCATCAATCCTGGGAATGGGGTAGTGGTTCCTGACTATGATTTTGTTTAAGGATCTATAATCAATGCAGAGTCACCAAGTCCTGTCCTTCTTTTGCACCAGTATAATCAGGCTTCCGTAAGGGGAGGAGTTGGTTATGATGTACCCATTTTGAAGAAGATCTCATATTTGACGCTTGATTTTGTCATTCTCCATCAACGAGCGTCGATAGACTGGTCCATCAGGTAGAGGTGCATCGGGGGTCAAATCAATTAGATGCTTGACTTGGTGGTGTGTCAGAAGCCCTATAGGTGAGGAGAATATGTATCTGTATTCTTCCATGATCTCGTCCACTTACTTCTGTTGCAAAGAGAGGCACTATGTAGAGGCCACAGATGTGGCAGTGTCACACACCCACTACGACATAATAAAGTTTTTTCCTTTTCTTGAGGGACAGAATCCCTAAAGTCCTACGGGGCTTAGCATAGGCTATCTCTTCCCTTTTCCACCTACATGTGATCATCGGTTATGACCACCGGCAAAACAACTAGGCGCCTTTTCGCATTTCGTGACTCAACGATATAAGCGAGTCAAGTCCTTCGACTCTGCAAACCCAGAAATGCCGAAATGTCGAAAAGGTTTCGAACAACAATTAGCCCCCTGGGCTATGCCTTGGATCGTATGACCACTTCTCATAAGACTATAGTCTTATTCCCTTCGAGACTTATCAATACGAGAGCCCGACCTCTTGTCAACGGAACTCCCGAATTCCCGATTTTCAATTTCCCGAAATGGCCTTTGTCACATTAGCTCTTCTGGCTATGCCCTGATCCAGGTGACCATTCCTCATAAGACCTCCATCCTATTTCTTTCGAGATTTATCAATATGAGAGCCCGACCTCTTGGCCTCTCGACTCCCGAAATGTCGATTCCCAAAAATTCGATGTGCCAATGTCCCGACCTCTTCCTTCTTCGCAATTTCGGGTTTCCCCGACACCGAAATGTTTGGACCCTTTATCCTCGAAACTTCCGAAGTTTTGAATTCTGAAATGCCGAAACCCATCTGATTTCTTCCACGTGTCCTACTCCATTGGATGATCGTGATCCTTTTGGGGTTTATCGATGCAAGAGCCCAACCTTTTGTCAACGAGACTCTTGAATTCCCGATACCCGATTTGCTGAAATGGCCTTTCCTTTCGGGGTTTTTCTCGAAAGCCTGGATTTCTACCACGTGTCCTCCCTCAGATAGATGGTCCTCATCATTTCGCGGTTTCGTGACTTGCGATCCCCAGTGACACAAATCCTCTGTCTTCTCGAATCCCCGATATCCGAAATCCCGATGGACTCTCAATCTCCACCACGTGTCCTCCACGGATGGACGGTCCAGATCATTTTGGGGCTTCGCCACTCGTGATGTCAAAAGAATCCTTCCTCTTTTGTTTCCCGATGTCCGAATCCCCGAAATGGGTGATCTTGCGACACACGTCCTCCTTCAATTGGATGACTGTGATCTATTTCGGGACTTCCACCATGGAGTGTCCCGATCTTTTGTCAACGAGACCTTTGAAATCCCAAAGTTCAAAATCCCGAGATGGGTGATCTTGTGACATGTGGCCTCCCTTAATCGAACGGTCCAGATATATTTCGGGAATTTCACCATGAAGTGTCCCGATCTCTTGTCAACGAGACTTCCGAAATCCCGAGATGGGTGATCTCGCGACACGTGGCCTCCCTTAATCGGACGGTCCAGATCTATTTCGGGACTTCTACCTCTGTTCACGAAGTCTTAACCCTCATGCATCTCCTGACAGATCCAATGGCTATCGGTCTTTCTGACTAAGATCTGACGGTTCAGTTCTGTCCCGCGCTGTGTGTTGGTCACTATAATTGCTTAATTAATTTCAAACAACCAAGTGAAACATAAATTATCAACCCAGGGAAGTCTTTTGTTTCAAAGATAGCTGCGCACTATATATGCTCAAT